>CM076273.1:8035000-8167500 GCA_038380795.1 Pyrocephalus nanus | reverse complement strand
GATGACGCAGCTCAGCTTGGCAGAAGGACAGCAGGGAACTGGCTGCAGTGTCCCTGGGGTGAATCCTGCTCATGGGTTCACTAAGTGCCCAGGGAAGTACAAGAAGGACAATCTTAAGCAATAAACCTGGGCAGTTGGTGCAGGTGAGGCAGCTTTTTAAGGCCAAAACTGCCATCTGAAAGCCTGGCTCAATAACCTCCTCATCATGCTTGAACTTCCTTCACCATTATTTCTCAGAGGTGTCCATGCTGCAATCAGATCAGAGGCCAGTGGTGCCCACCCCCTCCCAGGGCTGGATCTGTGGGCTGCCTTGGAGAGCTATAGTGTATAATTCTTGGAAGATGCAGTTACAGATGCATTAAAAAAAAAAAAAAAAAAAAAAAAAAAAAAGGAAAAAGAGACAAACCAAACCCAGACACTGCAAAAGCAGCTTCTGTGTTGGGCACTCAGCTGAACAGTGAAGAGCAAGGTCTGGCTCTGTGACCCTGCTGCACAGCCTTGCTGGTGACCCAGAGTGGTGTTGGGGGTGACCCCGTGTGGTACTGGGGGTGCCTGCCCAGGGACTGCAGGGCTGGGGTCACCCCTAACCCTGAGTGCATCAGAGGGTGGGTGAGGGTCACCCCATGGGGCTGGGGACTGCACTGGGGACTGGGCCACAACATGAGTCTGGGGATGGCACTGGGGATGGGGTCACCCCAGGGTCTGAGGACAATGCTGGGGGATGGAGTCACCCCACAAATCTGGGGTTGGCACTGGGAATGGGGTCAACCCAGAGTGTGGGTACATCACTAGGGTCTCTCAGCAGGTCTCTGGCTCTGCCCAGCCTGTGGTGCCCACAGCACTGCCAACCAATCCCACACAGAGAGCGAGCTCCTCTCCACTAATCATCTACTTCCACCTGGTCCCATCATCTGGCCCATCCCAGCCCCACTCAAGGCATTTAAGTGCTGGCCCAGCCCACTCCCTCGGTGTTGCTGGTGGCTGCCCTGTGTCCTTCAAGCAGGGCTGGGCTGGGGGCCCTGCCCTGGTGACATCCTGAAGGCTGTGGTCCCTCTGCAGGTGGAACAGCCTGTCAGTACACATTGGGGCTGTGCTGTGCACAGACCCCTGACCCAGGGGGTGCTGATGCCCTGGGCTGGGTCAGGCCATGGCTGGGCCCGTGGTCATGCAAGGACAGGGCAGGTGCTCACCACAGCCTCTGCAGTGCCCTTGAGAGCCTTCACCTCATTAGGGCAGAGCTGGGCTAATGCTGGCTCCGTGGTGGTACTGAGGAGCAAGGACTGTGCTGAACCTGTAAGCGATAACCCTTCAATAAGGTACAGTGACTCAGGGCACCAGCTGTGGGCAGCACTCTGGCAGCAGGGAGGGCTGGTGGTTGGTGGGCAGTGCCATGGATCTGTGGAGCATCACTTGGACTCTCCCTGTGTGACTGGGAGGAACAGATTGCCCCAGCATGGCCAGCTGGGTTTTAGGTTGGTGGTGCAGAAGCTTTAGTTGTCCCACTCTGTAACACTGCTGGGAGCAGGTTCCATCTCTTACCACTGCTGTTGACTCTCAGGCCTTCCCTTTCCATGCTCAGTGCCAAGTATCTTCTAGATCTTGTTCACATGGAGGCTCTGTTGAATGACTATCTGTAATTTTGGATGATGACAACTTTGCACACACATAGGAAGGGATTACACATGACACACAAACTTCACCACCTAATAGACAGTAGAGGCGAAACAGTTTTGTGCTTACCCTTTTTTCAGGAGGCTCTGAGTTCTCAATTTAAAAGTTTGCACTGAATAGTAAAGACTGATACAGTATGTTCTTGATTACATGGTCCTCTTATCTCTAACAAGGTGTTTGTACCACAGAGCTAGTTAATTCCTGAGCTGAGGGAGGGAAAGAAAGGGAACTGCAGGTCAGCCATGGAGATCAAAATCACTGGCATCAACTCCACTGAAGTGCTCAGAATGAGCCTGGAGACAGCAAGTGGCAGAAATGTTGATGTGAAAACATCTGTGCAATTCCAAACTGTTTAGAAGTACACTGAAAAATCATGGTGGGTAAATCTCCTAACTCTCCAAAGCAAGGTAAAGTCCATAATTACCAGATAAGTACAGTCTTGAGTAAGTACTACTGTGAAACAGAGAGAAATGTGGATAAAGTCTGTTTTGAAGCAAAATTAGCATTTTTTTTATTCCCATCGAAGAAAATAATTTAAAAATTCTAACAATATGTATGATGCTTTCTATAAAATCCCATTTTAATCAGTGATGACAGTTTGACATTTTTCCAGCTGCTTAGAAGCACTAGACAGTCAAGTATCTCAGTAGGACATGGGTTGGCATGCTGGGATGTATGTAAGCTTTAACTTTCCTCCTACTCACCAACTTACCATGGTATTCGAAGAACAGGGGGAAAAAAAGATTTCTGCAGGTTTCACATTAGCTTATGCCATCTGTGTTTTTATCCTTGTCTTGCAAAAGTAAAATCTTTGCTTTTAAAATGTATCCAGATGCTGCCAGCCGATATTATCATTCTCAGTAGCAAGTGAAGATTTTATTTATAAAATGTCCTGGCCTTTGCTGAACAATAAATGGTTCTGCACACTTGAGGGGCATATAAATAGCAATTAAAACACAGTTTAGAGTAATGCTTAGGCTCTTAAAGAAAGTGACATCAATTTAAAGGAAGGGATAATGTGCTGGGCTGGACATCAATCAAAAGGATGGAAAAATTGTTGTCTAAAGCAGCATTTAAATGATGGGATAAAGCATCTGGATGAACAGGCTCCATAACACAGGGGCTGGCAGACGAAAGATGCCTTGGTGAAGATATTGTGCTTGATGAGACCCCCCTTCTCAGATGTACCTGTTCCAGAACCTGCTAAAGGCAACCTGACTTTGAGAGTACAGTGGCCTTATAGCCTGTTTGCTTTAGAGAGGGATCTCATTAGATGAGGGAACAGACATAGTCTGGGGTTAAAGAGGGCTGATTTCTCACTTACTTAGCACCTCCTACTGCATCCTAGTCAGACCTTTTATCCTAATCTACCCTAGATATTTCCACGGTGACCACCACGGTGGTCACTTGCCACTATTGGGTCACCACCTTCTCTTCCTTACTGTATTTATCTGCTATATGTTCTTCTGAAGTAGGAAAACACTGAAAAACCCTTTTTATAAGTGGAAATCTGATGTAAAATGTTCCCATCTTTCCACTGTTCAAAGCCTTGCAGTGGACAGCATTTCAATATACCTTCCAAAATTTCCAAGTCCCAGGTCTTCATCTTTGCTGTGAACTTTTATGTTGTGTGCCTTATTATTTCTGTAGCACTCTGCCCAATCCCTCTGCCTTACTGTTCCTGTCATCTCTTGTTGCTTGTTCTTGTTTCCTCCCTCCTGTTTCTCAGTGGAGTGAACACCAATCCACTCTCCAGTGCACAGTATTTTTGTTTGGATTGCAATTTCTGTGGAGCAAAACACCAAATCCTAGCTCACAGCCCACTGTGTATACACACAGCACCTTGTTAACTGTATAAACAATGAGAATAAATTAGATTCAAATTATCAGTATTGTGGCAGCACAGGGATAGGCACGTAAAATCAATGCTATGGACCTAACCTGCATGTGTAGTTACTGCAATTATGCATAAAACCAATCATTTTACATATTAGTAGGGTCATCGAACTTGACATGCACTTGGTGTTTTAAGCACAAATGTCCTGTAAGTCTGTATGGCACTGGGGATGCTCAAACTGGACTCTCAATGAGAAACTGTTGGTGTTTTTTTAGTTACAGAATTGTGTTGCTGGATTGTTTGTGGAATTCGTAAGTATTGTCTGAAGAGTTTTAAAACTCGCTTTGCCACATCTGAGCCTTACATCTTACAGCTTCAGATAGGCAATTGGATATAATAATGCTAGCACTATACTTTTATGAAGAGTGGGCATTAAGCTGAGGAAATAAGTGCATAATTTGCACCTGCAGATAAAAAGACTTTGAGAAGTCAGGACAACATTTTTGTCTTTGTTTATTCCTGTACTGAATGTACTTTTCCAGCTAGTTTTAGGTAGCAGAATGCATGAAAAAACCAAGAGATTTAGATCAAGGAGTTAGAGATCTAATCAGAATGTTGATGACTTATTTACAAATGTTTTCTCAGCCATGTTGTTTTCTTTAATTTCTACAGGATATCCTTTTCCTTCAAAGTCGCCTGAAACTACAAGACAGGCTGCTTTTTTCGGGGCTATTTGTTAGGAGGCTGACAAGATGAATTAGTCAAATAATTGCTGCTAAACTCATACAGTGCCGCCTATTTAAGGTGTTTAGTTTGGATAAATTGTTCTCTGTTAAGGCACAATCATTCTCTCTCAAAGATATATCATTTTGATGCATTTCCATCTCTGTTTAGAATGCTTATCTTACCTTTCCTAACATCTTATGATGTTTTGTGCAGTGTAAGACATTGTTCGGTTTTATGCTGAAAAATCTATCTTTTTTCTTTCCTTCAGATCTTGAGAATTTTTTTGGGGGGAGAAGGGAGGGGATGCATGCAAGGCAAAAAAGGGTTCAAATCCTTTATTTGAAGATGCTGATTTTGGCGATAATTATCAAATATTTAGTTTCTTTGACTTTAGATGGAGCATTAACCATGTCCCCAGCTTGTAAATCCGGTCACTAATGAAAATCTGCCCCAGTGAACTTGGACAGAAACTTTGGTGCATATCTCTGCGGGTTTTTCCAGGGAGGCTGTAGCAGTGCTAGTGCTCGGAGAATCCCCAGGGCTCTGAAGATGATTAATGATAACAAAGCTTTCCCTATTGTGTTAGCAGATAGGAAGGAAGGAAGAGTACTCTAAAAAGAGAGTGCACAGAATTTCTGAGTATTGAAGTTCAGGAGCAGAGTTTAACCCTTGAAATCGGCTACAAAATGCCTTCCAGTTATGTGAGAAAGATGAAATCTACTTTCCTCATCTTCACAAAATCTGCCTGCTGGCTGCATTAGCAGATTTCTACAGCAAGTATGTGCAGAGGGAAACCAGTGCACTGAGGTGTAGCAATGCTTTTGGATGAGTTGGGCTGCTTGAAATGTAGCAGTTAGGCATACCCACAATCCACTTAGGTTTAGCTTTTTGAAATGTGTTAGAGATTTCTGCTAATGGGTTTTCCCCGTGGGCAGCATTACCAACCTGATTATACAGGTTTTAAGAAACTCTCTTAGGAAGATTCTTTTTCATCATAAGTTTTGACATTGACCTACTAAACTAGGTAATTTAGCATTTTATTTTCTAAGAATGAAAAAGAAAATTGAATATTTCATGACAAGAGAGGGATTACAGTAACACTGTTCTTTATAGGAAACCTATCATGTCCGGGGGCCAGATCATTCTTTTAAGATCTGTGCATCTACATGAAGATCTCAGCTCCTTCTTTCAGAACAGCAGCAGGAGTCCTTTGGTTGTGATACCCACTCTAATTACTTGCTGTAGAAGCTTCTACCATAAGTGCTTGTGAGTATAGCTTAGAGATGGAGCCATGAGGTGAATAAAATACACCTTCCTACCAGGAAAATTTCAGTGAAGAGGTGATAGATTTGCAAACCACAATCATTTTTATGGGGACCTTCTATGTCAACAGAAACAGGGAGATCATGGCAAAGATGGCTCTGGTTGACTGTGGCCATCTGGAGCCTTTGAATAGGGAACTCTGACCTCCCAAAATCTTACAGTTTCTCTGGGATTAGGTGTAACTTTTGAACAGAGGTGGTGAGGAAACTTTTGCCTTCTCCCACTGTGAACATTGCAAGAGAATCGTTGTGAAGAAATTTTTGGTGGAGGTTGCATCACAAAACCCCCACTCCTAAAGCTAACTGGAAGGATGTGGCAATCTAGCCCTAGTGATTTAATTGTTATATTCCTTTAGCAGCAATTGTTCTTTTCCATTAAGGAAAAGATTAATAGTTGGCTGAAAAACAAGAATGCTTTGTTTCACTAAGACATATTACATGATGCACTGGAACTGGGATTCCATTACAAAAAATACACAAAATTTTTAAACTGGTTTTACAACAGGTAAATATTATCAAAATATTTCCCTTTAAAAAAATTTCAAATGCTATAGTATTTGACCAACTCTTCTGTTAATAGGCTGTTTAATATAATACATTTGCTCACGTGTTGTCAGTCTGTGCAAAATTAGTATCAGCTTTGAGCTTTGGAGTGAAATATTCAAACCTGTGCTTGCAAGGAATTAATTTGGTAGTCATTGTTTTACTACATTTACTAATTTGTTACTAATTTGCTACTATTGTTAGGCATGGAGTTTAGAAGCACGTTAGTAACCCTCTAGCTGATCCCAGAGAAAAGTAATGGATTGTTGGGATTGTGATATTTGATAGTTTCCTTCCTCTCAGCCCCTTCATCTTTCTGTGTTCTCCTCTTTTCTCTACTTGACTTTGCACACCAGAGTGTCCAGAGCTGGAGGATGTCCAAGCACAGCAACACACTGTGAGACTGTGTAGTGATCTGATGGTCAGCTGGGGAAGGGGGGGAAACATCTCCAAAGAATGTCCAGAAAATTAAAAAATAAGGTGGTGTTGACTCAGAGTGTGTGTTCACATATGATCATACTTATCTGTGTCACTGACGCATGTATGAGAAACACAACGTACATGGTAGAGGTATAACATCTTGCTCTCCAGTAATTTTCTAAAAATAGCCTGGAAAAAGAACACTTAGCATTTCTGTGATGCCTGTTATTATGTCTCAAAGCACATCTCCAACGTGACTTCAGTGTCAAAGCAGGAGCCAAGCAGGGGCAGCTGGGCTGAAGGTTTTTTGGGGTCTACATTAGCACCGGTGAGTGGGGTTGCTGCTGATAACTGAGTCCCACATGTGGCCGGGTCCTTCAGTTTGCAGCATTCTCTGCCTCAAATGTAGGGTTAAGATTTCTTCCTGTGCTCTGACCCCGTTATGGTAGGTAAACAGGCCGGAGCAGCATAAAAGGGCTGGAAGCCCCATTTCTGGCTGGGGCAGAATTCCCTCGGCACGGGCCCTGCAGAACACGGCAATAAGGCACCGCACAGACTCTCCCCCAGATGTCTGGTACCTTTGGTATGCAAATAGAGGGGACCCTGATAGGCGGCCAGCATGGCGCCTTTCAAGTTCCCCTTTAGTTCCTGCTGTGTGTCTTTCCCCTCTTACTGCAGAGAGAAGAACACTCTGGTTTTGTTATGTTTGAATTACTCTATCTTTTATATTAGGACAGATCAAAAAAACTAGCACCCAAGCCACTTTCAGTTTGCGTAGCTATATAAGCAACTGTTTCAGAATTAAAGCGTTTAATTAAAATCTACATATGCCCCCGACAAAAGCAAAATTGTTCTGTGGCATCGCTGCTAGCATGACGTTTATGCAAGACAACATTCAGGGATTTCTCAGTCACTTACTATATAAAAGCAGTTCCAATTCCACCTTTAAAATAACCCACAAAATTCTTCATATAAATAAATATTCCACTTGCATAATTTATAAATTGCTTTGGTTAAAAATGTTAAATTGCCAAGAAGTCTGGCTGCAACGGGTCTGGTTCTTCTGTTTTATATACATATTAAAAAAAAAAAAAAGAAAAAGAGAATGTTGAAACAGCTGAGGTTGGTTTGGTTGAGGGTTAATGTTTGGGTAAGAAGCCTCCAAGGAAAACTGAAGTGCTGAATGAACACCACTCTATGGTAATTAGTGAGTGGTATTTTTCCCTTGGAGTCAGTTTCTGAATCAGTGTAATGGCTAGTGATGGGAATGAGGAGGGATGCCGGATGGAGAAGATGATAACTTTCTCAGTGAGATGTAATGTTGAGATTGTGGCCATTTCATTAAAGATATGTAGGCAGTTCCACGAGAAGAAGCAATGCAGGTTTTGTTGTATTGGCCAGAGTTTAAGTGATTGGTTTAAGTTACCTTTTTTTTTAATATACTCAACTCAAATATGGGTATTGTGGTGCCATAATAAATAGTTACTGTCTTCCATGCTAGAGATACCTGAATTCAGTGGTTGGTAAAATATTCCTTGTTTATATAGTTTATATAGTTCTGTCTGTAAAGTCTTGAAAAGTCTGCAGAGCAGTTTGGAATCTCTGGATAAATATCGGTCATTATATTGAACTTTGAGGGTACTTTTCTGAACAGAAATAGAGTGCTTTGCTTCAAAGACATGTGAAATGTAGACAGATAGATATATCTGAAAAACATGCATGTTGGGAGATCAAAAGGTAAGACTTTGTTTTATTCAGTTCCATGACTTCCACTACAAACACCTATATGGTCTCAGACCTGTTACAGCAGTAAAACAATTGGAGTCTACTTCTCTTGCAGCAATTACTTGTACATATTTATGGTCTCATAAAGTGTGGAACTCATTGTAGGATCATTTCTTTCACTTATTTAACTCAGTTTGGAAGAGATCAGTATTTTGTAGCATACTATATCTGTGATGGAAAAAGGATGGTGAGCTCAGTCAAGGTGCTGTGAACATTAGAAGAAGCAGTGCATGATTCTTTGGTTCCCATGTAGGAAGCTCATGTTCATAGAAGATGATACTCCTTTCCATCCCTTTGAAAAGTCTTACTATCAATAAAGGTCCAGAATAAAATATATTTTGGGAAGTTTCAATGAAGATTGATGTTTTTTCTGCTGTTTGGATAGTTGCATTCTCTTGCTGCTTCAAGAACAACTTGTTCTCCAAATAATGCATAAATGGAATCAGTTCTCAAAACAGAAATGTCATTTGATTTTCAAAAGAAAAAGAATGCCAAATAGCTGTGGCGGTCACATGACATTTTTTTTAAGAATGGCTTTTAAAATGGTATAATTGTGCAATAAGTCAATGTGTTAACTAGGGAAAGAACTGTGAACATCTGTCTCTGTCCCTTCCAGAACTGTCAATCAGCTAAAGGCTGAACATTTTTTGCACAGAAGCATCTAGTTTTCAAGAGAGGGAAAAAGCTTTTCCACTAAATAGAAGTCTTAACAAAATTTAATTTAAAACATGGGGATTGTTTCTGAAAATCCAAACATCCAGACATAATATTTTATGAAACAAAAGTGTTTAAATAGATGTGGAATTGCACCAAAATACAGGTGTTTTCTTTTGAGCCTTTCTTTCCCAGAGCTTGTCTCATGAATAGCTTAGCAGGGAAGATACAGGCCAGCCTAGTGTGGCAGCTTGAAGGCTGATCCGTGGCCTTTCAATGATGATAGAGAGTGGCCTTATTCTGAAGTTAGCCACTTCCCTCAGCCCTTGGGACATGTCTGAGCTGCTCAGGAGATTTGCTCCTAACTAGGGAGCCCTTGATATTGTGTGGTGGTGTTTTTGAATACAGCCTTACCCCTTTAGCAAAGTAGCAGTCATTTGGGTTAAAGATGAAGGAAGAGCAATTATTTTTAATTGAATTATCTAATTTAAGAATAGAAGTGTGGGGTTTTAGGGGTGCCAGGCTTTGATTTTAATAGACAAAGTACACCCACTGAGAGAATTTTTGGTCCTCTGGAACAGAGCACAGAAGACCTGTGGATATCAGTGAGATTTGGTTTTCTCCAGAATGTTCTCTGGCTGTGAAGGCTGTAATAGCTTTTCACCATCTTTAGGGTTATGCTTTCATTGCTGTCCCTTGGGATACTGTATTTACTCTTTTTTTTTTTTTTTATTGGGGGTAGGCTGAGGTTTTATTATGATATGCTAGGCATAGGTTTGGTAGGGTGCTCAAACTGATGCTTCATTGTCTATTAAGGTGTCTGATGGAGTCAGTGGTTTTTGGGGAATACGTCACATTCTTAAAACTAGGCATGTGTGAAGTAGTGGGTTAGTTAAGGCTGTAGATCAGGTTTTGTGTATTGTGGCTGTGGACTGCTCTTTCCATCTGTTAAAGTGATATCCTGTTTTCCCAAGAATATCATATTTAGGAGAAAGCTAGTCAAGAATTCTTCTAAGTAAAAGACCTTTTTTTCTGTGCTTCACATAATAGCAGTTCAGTGAGATAAAAATAGTACAGAAAACAAATTAAACTTACAAATGAGAGGATATTAGACTTTGGTCATCTTAAAAGTTGGTATTGGCCTTTTTTCTGAGAGATTATTTTATTTGTTTGGGTTTTTTTTCTTTTATTGATTTTCTTTTTCCCCTCAATGTTGCCAAGGTTTCTCACTGTTTTGTTGTTGCTTTCTCATAAAACTCTCCTCAATTCTTAAGGGAAACATTCTCATTAAGGTCGCAGTGCTAAAAGAAATCTTTATGGCAAGGTTAGGAAGTATTTCTAATGATCTGGAGGTATTTTTCAAGAAAATTTATCCTTGCAGTGGTCATTTAAAACTAAAATAAAACTGAGTAATAAGACCCATTCTTTTCCACCAAACCATGCAGACTCCTGGACTTAACAGGGAATGATACATGAAACCGTTGAACATCCTGTAGAAGAACAGTAAACCCAACTTTTTGAATGGATAAGAAAGGAGTTTTAAAGCCTTGTCTAAACATAAGTTTTGCTTCTATTAACTTTGCTGGTAATTAATTTGATACAAATGTGCTGATATTTCTCATACACAGGAGTGGAATAATGCTTACCTGCACGGAGGAGTGACTGCCAAATAGCTTTGGTGCTCACTCTGATCCCCCACACAGACACTAAGGCTGCATTAAGGGCAGGAAATTAAACAGTGCCAGAGAGCATTCCCTAGCGCCGGCACATGGAAAGTCATGCTGGGAACACCTCAGGAGGGTTCTTGATGGGCTTGTCACCACTGCCAGCTGCCCTGTGCTGAAGCCCTCTGTCTGTGGCTGGCAGCTTGGGTGGGATGGGGTTTGCAGGCAGCCAGGGTGTTGTGGTGGTGCAGAGATGTGGGCTCTTTGGGTCAGTTCAACCTTGGTGCCCTGCAGTGTTCCCAAGCATGTTTAATTTGTTTTACTGGTAAGGCTACTAGATGTAGCCTTAGCAAGCAGTATGAGTGAGTTTGTGTGAAGTGGTTTGCTGTGTTTTGCATAAGAGTAAGCTACCTCACCTCACACGACATGCAGTAATTAGTGTGGAGTTAATAGTATACCTGAATGCTGCAGCTTATTATACAGTCACATTGCCATGTAGGCCAGCCCTGTGTTGTACAGAAGTAGGGCATGTTTATGCTGCTGTTACTATATCAACTCTACAGCTTGTACTACACTGGGTTACAAATACCTGTGCTATAACAAATATAACTAGATGAGCATGCCAGTATGGGAAGCTGGCCTTAGCGGTAGTCAGCTGTGAAGAGGACAGTAGAATATAAGTCACAACTACAAAGAGGACTTACTCTCTAAGAGCCCAGAAAATCTGCAGTCATTCAGTATTTTATTAGTTGGGGTGGGGGGTTTTAAGCGCATTTTTAAGAACAAAGATTTTTTTTCTATACAGATGAATCTTAATATTTATTTTTATAGAGTAGCTTTGCCATTGGAGACTGAACTTCAGAATACCACAAATCTTTTCGCAGTATGTGCTATATATTAAAGTGCCTATCAGAACCTATTAGCTGGCTTTCTCCTGGTTCCCACCAGCTGAATAACACCAAAATTCCCCTTATGTTATTTCCTGGTGTGATGAACTGGTGAGGTGCCCAAAAAGGTAGAAATGAGATACTATCACTGTGTAGATGTTCAGCTTCTTTCAAGCCATCAACAAGCATTTTATATCCTGCCCTAAATGTGCTCTGTAAACCACCCCTTGGGGCTGCTGCCCAAAGGCTCATAGCCTACATGTTCAAGACTTAGTGAGATTCCTGAAAGAGTTACAGAGCTAGAAAACAAATAAGTGGTGTGTAGATGCACATGTGTTTTTAGACACAAGGATGTAGGTTTTAAAAATCTGTCGGTCAATCTAAAGCCAATTAGTCATTTTATAAGCAGTTACAATGGAGAGGGGGAACAGCAAATGTAGAGTCCCCTTCACCTGAGGTTCTCAGGTGACTTTATAAACATCATACTGCTTCATGTACTTGTGAAGTGGGTATGAGAAGGGCAGTTCTTTTTAATACATCGGGTGATTCTCCCCAGCTGTTGGCTGTGACAGTACTGAAGGTTGAGCAAGTGACTATAAAGCCATTGTGCTTCCTGCCACATACTATGCTTCAGAAGAAACATGCTGCTCCAGTGCAAACTTGTGTCTGAACAGGCTTTTTGGAAGCTTTCTAAGAAAGCATAGGGAAAAATTATATCAAAATGTGAATTTGCTCTAAGGTCACTGTGAAGTAGATTTATCTTGAGCAACCTGCATAGATAATGACTACAGGGGCTTTTTTAGCTGTGTGTTAAAATTGTCAACAATATATTGTTCAGAATCAAACACATTCCCAATATTTATAGTATTTAATATTGACATAACATTGTTAATATGTCATGATGGGTACTGGGATTTACAAGTCACCAGTTTCCATTCTCTGTGTGTGTGTGTTGGAGCAGAATTCACATACATGTCAATGTGGTAGCAAAGTATTCTTTATCCATGTTGTTATTGTATAAATAACATTTAGTATTTTGCTAATTTATGTCAAGGTCAACAGTATTAGAAGATGGTAAATGTGAATTTGACTTGAAGACTATGACAACACTGGAAGATTACTTTTTTAAAAAAAGTATTTTCATCCTAAAAACACTGTTTAACTTTTGCCTTATTCACTGACCTGCACTGAAACGACAGTTTTCCGGAGGATGTAGTGATTGGGTGCATGACTGTTTGTGACAGTAATTTTGAAATTTCTGTTCTAAGAAGCAGGACTATTCATGTTTTAAGATTCCATTTTCTCCTTACTTCTAAAGGTAGAGGTATGAGGTTTAAGCAGTATACATGGATTCATTATCTTAATAATGCTGACAGAGCTAAAATTTTTTTTGAGGATATTATCAGATAAGAACCAACATGATTCTGTGCTAAAGAGGGAGATGAAGAAAGTGAAGATACTTCTGAAATGTTTTGAGATTTTTTGAAATTCCATAATCCTATTTGCAAATGAAATGTAGTTTCTTGACTTTAACAGTCTTACTTGTTACCTTAAATGTAGACAGAAGTGTTTCTATTTAACTGTCATTATGGGAATCCATACTTCTCTTTCAGTGTTGATGGCATATACTCATTTTTTTAGTAATCGCTGCAGAGCCTGTGTGGGATCTGAAAAGTAGCTGTCAAAATTTCAGTTTCTTTTGTTTTGACTGGCAATAAAGACTTTATCATCTGAATTTAGCTTCCAGTTGTTGAGAACAAGAAAAGTAGAATATCACAGGTTTTAGTGCTGTCAGTTCAGTGATTCTGCAGTACCAGCTCTCCTTGCCTCCGTGCAGGGGTGGCTGCAAGGGCCAGGCACTAGCAAAACATTGGTATCAGGGTGATTTTTCCCTAATGGATTGGCAGAGCTATGCAGGCAGGGTTGGTGGAGACCTCAGGTTTCTAATCCAAAGTCTGCTGGCAACAGCAATAGAGTTTCCATTTAGTTTGATGGAGTTTAGCTCAAACGTTGATGACACAACTCATCATCTTGGTTGCTGTGTCAGTCTGGTGATGACGATGCTTCATCTTTTTCCCTCATCCTTCCAGAATGGGACTGGGTGAGCAGAGTGGTGTGTAGGAATAATGGCACTTGTATTTAGTGAGACACATGAAATCACACCAGGAGTTGAATTCTTGCAAGTTCCCCAGCTGCAGGTGCCACAGAAGATTTTTAAATTTTATTTAGATTTTCACCAGGTGGGATCGAACCCTGGCTAAAAAGCAGATAATCTTTGTGAGCATGACATGAAATTGGGCCTGCTTTCTCTGATCTTTTGGTTAGTTTCTGCCACTGTCTGACATGTTGTCTAACAGTGAATATAGTGACTGATGGCTCTGTGAAGCATCTCGGTGGTACAGCTCTTCCTCTGCAGCATGATGCTATTGTGCTGCTGATTGTCTGAAGCTACACTTGCTATTTAGGATGGTAAACAAACAGTTGTTTGGAGGGTAATTGCCAAGTTCCCCTCCCTCAGAATAGATTTTGACTTCCCTTTGGGTCTGGAGATCTCTAATACATGTGCTTCTCTCTTGGCAGTTACGATATAGCTTGGAATTTGGATTTAGAGCTAATCTGGAGGGAGAGGCTTTCTTGGTAAGGATTTATTCAGTTTGTCAATGCACTTGCTGGGAAACTGCCTCTAGAGCAACTACTTGTGAAAAAGCATGCCCAAAAGTGACTCCTGGTGTACATTTTGGTCAAAATACTGAAGGACTCTGATCAGGAAGTGCATTTGCCTTTACCTCTGAGGAGCCAGGAGCAGCTTTTCAGGCAGTCCATGCTGTGTTCTAGCCAAATGTGCCACAGCTGGGCTTGAGAACTATTGCTGAGTGACAAGCTGGAGGCTGGCTTAAAAAAAAAAAGGATGAACTTCCACTCAACTTCCTTAAGGAGAGTGGCTTGATCACGCACCACGGGAAGTAGCATAAAACCAGCTCTTCAGTGTCAGCAGAGCACTCAGTTGTGGATGGAATAAGTTAAAGCCTTGCCTGAGACTATTAAATAAGAGACTAATTATAGTTGTGCTTTTAGTAGCTCACTGATTTCATTCTTTGGCTGTAATCATGAGGAGCATCACAGTCATTAAAACACATTGGTAGCCTGCTAATAGTGAAGAATTGCACTCCAATGAAAATGCAGTGTTGAAACAATAGAATAATATTTTAGTAGTGTAGTGTCTCACAGGGATTTTAGTTGAATATGTTTGTTTCTCATTTGGAGCACATTCACTGAAATTTGCAAATGCAGATTAGCAAATGGTTACAAGAAACTAAGAACATCTATGTCGTATGCACTTAATCAAGGATTGCTGTGTGAGCAGAGCTTGTGCATGGGCATACATCAAAGCTGATATCTATCTATGTTGTAATGTATTCCTCCACATGACCATATCCAATACGTGGTACTTATTATTCTATTAGTACCCAAACCACAAACCCTTTCCAATATCCATCTGTGAAGATGCAAATAGCTGCATACTTTGTTTTATTAAGGATCAGCCATTAGGGGGTCACTGGTTAAAAGTCTGAAGATCATTAGAGGGATTTTAAAAAAATTAAACAGCTGTTGTCATATATCTTGAAGAGTTTCTGTTGTACCAATGCAATTTTTATCTGTGGCGATGATGTTGTCATGGGAACATATGCACAAGGGAATTAAGTGATGTCAGGAAAAGTGTAAATGATGCAAACACTCCTCATTTGAAATGTTAATTACCACCCTTCCCACTACTGCAAAGAACAGTTCAATTTGATTTTATTTCAGATGTAGGAAAAAATATGACACTTTTGTCTAACAATAAGTAGCTTATATTGTTGTACCAAAGTGAGTATGAGTCAGTGAGTTAATCTGCATTGGCAGCATTTGCACTGGGGACCATCTGCAGCCCTGCTTGTCTGAGCATCAGTAATATTCCTCTGTGAATATCTCATCTTGATGGTCAGGGGAGGCAGGCAGCCTCTTTAAAGAGTTCCATAAATGCTTATAATTGCTGCATTAAACTTCAGTTTATTATTTTCTCCAGGTGCAGGTATGCGGATGATATGAAACCCCACTGCATTTACATACAAATTGAAGATTTTTATTAATCAGCCCAGTAACAGGAATCAAACAGCAACACTCCATCAGGTCCTTAAATACATTTGGTGACATTTTTACCATGCATTAGCATGATAGGGCAAGCAGAATATAATGTACCAATGATTGCTTTTCCATTGAAAGCACAAACGGTTTCATTTTTCCTGTCATCTCAAATAAGTGTTAAAGAGGGTTTGGAGGCTATTGTGTATGTTCCGTATGCTAGGGACTTACAAACACTGATGGCCACATTAAATAACCATTAGTGGCTCGGCTTAGATCATTGCAACATCCCTCCTCTTCAGAATTTATTCTTTGATTTAAAGTGAAAGCAATCTGTGACTGCTTTCATAAAGTCCTTCGGCTCCCTCCATTTTTTTTTCTCAAACAAAATGCATTACAACAGTAATTTTATGACTGTTAAGATAACTGCCGTTAACAAGCACTTAATTAAAATGTACAATAAATAGCAGGCTGCAGTCTTATCTCCTCTCATGAGCTCCCAGCAGCCTGAGACTCCAATGCACAGCCCTGCTGTTCCTCAGCTTGTTTGCAGATTAATTGCTTTTCTGTCTGGCAAAAGCTGCTTCTCCTTCAGCCAGATCGTAAATGACCAGATAGGGACTTTATCAATCAAGCTACTACTTTCTGTGATCACTTCCATTCAACACCTTCTGAATTTCGCATTGAGAGGAACAGAAGTTATAGAGATAGGATTTAACATCTTAGTTTTTGTGTGCTTGGAATTTACGATAGTGCTGTCACCATTTGACACTGTTAATCTTTACATACAATACCCTTGGAGCAAGGCTGGTTTTGTTCCTGAGATGGAACCATCCCTTGTAAGAATTGTGAAGAATACATATGAAACACAACCGAGATGCTCTCCACAGCACAAGGTTGCATCTCTTCCATAATCGGTATGCACTTGCTGATGTGGCTCAGCATCGCTCTGTAACCTTGGATTCTGACCAAGCTAGCAGTTTACGGTTATATTAATTGAGAACTTGTTTTCTTGTCATTACTTATCATTTATATGGGGGCAGTTGTCTGGAGACCTTAGCCATGGCTACGGGTAGTTGCTAAATGTGCCTTCAATGAAGACCTTATTATGCTCAAAGGAGGTTTTGTAAAATTAGAAGTTAGAAATCACAATTCATTTGCAAACAGTTGTGTTTCCTAGAATCTATATGCACTAGGGTCCTGTTGATAGGTAAAGTCTAAACAGCAAACTCTAAGTTTAGTAAGATGATCTAAGCAGGTCTAATCACTGTAGAAATGCTTTCCTCTTTACCAAAAGGGTTTAAGAGAGCAACTGCTCCTGCTACTTGCAGAATACACAAGAGTTACAAATGTAAATATGATACTAGAGTGCAAATGTACTGTAGGCCACATAAGAAATGCAATCCTTGAACTGCAGTAGGCATGTTGTTTTCTTCTTACCTGCTCAGAATATAAACAAATCTCTAATTTAACAGGTTTATCTCGCATGCTGAGCAAAGGGAATAGCTTCCATTTGGAGATCTAAAAATGTACTGTATGGTAACTTTGAAAATACACTATATTAACTTCAGCCTGGCTTCTGAATACGCATGAAGCTGCAGTGTTAAACATAATTTGTGTAGCTGTTTCAGTGTCATCAGTAAGGTCAGTCTTCCTAAACTAAACCAAAATGCTTGTCCCCCTCTCCTTGCACACTATTCTATGAATACAGCAGCCCTGTGAACATGTTTTGTTGTTGTTGGTTGGTTGTCTTTTGTTTTTCTCCTCCTGTCAGTCAGAGAGGCAAGGGACTTTCCTCATGGAAAAACTTATGCCTAGGAGAGCCAAAACGCAGGAGTTCCCTGACAGCAGCATGTAGATTTATGTTAGCAGCCTCTAATGACATTTGGAGCATCTTTGCAGGGGGTCTTTTTTTGTCTGATCTCCTCTGAGTGGTCTTCTCAGAGTTTCATTCTTAAAACACGTCACCGGGAGTTAATTGCAAATGAATGAAAAGGAGAGTAGCCACTGCAGCCACTCCTGCTGGCAGAAGTGCTCTCAGTCCCTGAACAGACCCGTCAAGGGACTGGAGGAGACAGAGTGTTGGAGTGAGCGATACACATGTATCAGGGGAAGAAAAATCCCCACAGCAAGGCATAGGAATGAAAAAGCTGCTCATAAAGAGTTGCTATAAAGCTGTTAAAGAAGAAAAACCACAACTGTTTGGAATCCTCCAAGCTATTTGTCATGGTCACTACACTGCTACCACTTAAATAAGCAAACAAACAAGCACAAAAGATAAAGACAAGAAATAATCACTGAGCGTATCAGTGAGAAGAGAATGCAGCCCTGTGAAGATAGTAAAATTACATACATAGGTCAACCAATTTGCAGTGTAATCCTGCTGCAGCTGAATAGTCCTAGTGTAGCATGTGTATGCATGGACATTTGCGGCTTTAATGTTGTTATGACAGAGAAATATTATTACCGAGGAGCTTATGTGCACTAGGTTCAGAACACCATTTACATCTCACACCTGTAACCATTAGGTGAACAGAGAGATTCACAGAACACTCCTTTGAAGGAGGGAGATGCACAATATAAACAAATCTCTAATTTAACAGGTTTATCTCACCTGCTGAGCAAAGGGAATGGCTTCCATTTGGAGTTCTAAACATGTGCTGTATAGTAAACCACTGTGTTTATGGCTTTTTATGTTTTTCTTATTTTAAATGGTTTTATTCTTAAACTAGACCTTGCAATTGCACAACACTTATGTTTTCCCATGGCGCCTGTACCTTTGAAATTCTGAGTTCTTACTGGTTTTCCGTTTACTTTTATATGCCAGTAAAGGTGGGGTGTTTTTCTTTTGGACTCCTGATGTCTTGGAAGGAAATCTCTGCTTAAAGTTCAGTTGGTGCTTATTTCTGGTGAGTTGGCATTTTTGTCCTATGCTAGTAGCAGTCTGAGCTTTCTTGAAGAGATCTTTTTCATTAAACACCATTTTCATATAATTTTTTGAACATTTGAGACCTGACCCCCCTCTGCCCAGTGTTGTGCCATTTGTGAAAGCTCTGTTGAAAAATGAAATGTCTTGATGTAGACTGAACTTTCTCAGATAACTTTTAATACACTTGGATACTGGCTCAGAAAACTGTTGTATAAACCAGATTCCCATGCAACTTACTACAGGTTTCTTTGCAGGTGAGTGAGAACATTAGACACTAATGGGGCAGGCCCACTTACAGAGGACAGCCATGGCTGATTAATCTAGATCACCTCATTCCACTCACTATAGCATATGTGTTTTAATTTTTATTACTTAAGAACTTACTTTGAAATTATGCTGATTAAAAAGGTCATATTTCCATCAGTACCTACATTAATTCCACCTTGTAATATTTACTTCACCCACTCAGCTGGGTGGAGTGACTTTTTTATGGATGAGCAGATGTTATAGCTGAGCTGTCAATTTTTATATTACTTCATTAATTTATTCACAAGAAATATTTTAATCCCAAACACTCCACTGTGAGCAAGTGGCAAGATTCCTGGGTTCTGCAACACCCTGACAATTCAGTGATATCTTCTTCACACTTTGAAATGGAGACATTCTCAAATCTGACATAAGCAAATGTAGTATGCACTGAATATTGTATTTTGACATTGCATTTGGCATGATGGTCTTTGGTAGTTCAGCTGAGTGGAGCAGTCTTTACCTGTATAAATCAGTATAACTCCATATAAGTCAATTAAACAGTTCAGCAGGTGAGGTTTTCTTGTTCTACTGTAAGATTCTCAGTTTAATCCTTGTAATAATCTGTATTCTTTCTGTCTCCATCATCAGATAGCAAGGGTACAATCCTAAGGTACGGAGATTTCTAGCTACCCTAATTTGTTTGATACAATCCTGTAGATTTTTTTTTTTAAATTATTATTATTTATTTACTTAGTATATTCTCAGTTTGTGGAAATAGAACAGTTATGGAAGGGAAAGCTGGAGGACTGGGCACTCGAGAAGAACTAATGAGAATTTTGAAACTTGAGGGAGGCGAAACAATTTCAGACTGTGGCATTAGCACACTGACCAAATACTTCTGCTCCATGGATAAGTAGGTGTTGGGAAATACTGGGGTTTCTTTAGGTTTTTTAGTTACCAATGAACATGTTTACCTGTAATAAATGCATATTTTGAAGAAGATTTTCACAGTCAAAATAGCTGAAATAGCTATCAAAAAGAGCTGTGTTTTCTTTAAAAAAATAAAACTGAAACCCCACATCCTGGATTAGAGCTGTGCTGTGAGTGGCCAACTGTGTGTTGGGTTTTGTTGTAGAGCAATGCAGAAACGTGATGTAGCAGAGTTATTGGGAAACCTGAATGCACAGAGTACTTGGTATGGTGATGACAGCTTTTTTAGCTCCACAAGGACAGAGCTGCATGCTGCCCAACCTCCAAGTATGTATTCAGAGCCCTCCTCAGCACTGGTGCTGGCATTGTGGAAAACCAAAAATACCCTTCCTAATGCAGCCAGTGTTGAGAACTTCATTTCCTTAAAAAGCAATCTGGAAGCCTTCCCAGATTATGTATGTCTGCCTCTAACTTCAGAGGATATGACAGAACTAAGAGACTGTGAGTACAATTAATAGTAAAGGGCTGTTCTTGTGCTCTTGGAGTATTCTCATTTTAGCTCTTCTAATGATCTTGGCCCTTTCTCTTTCCATCACCACATAACAGGGGTACAAATCCTAAGGGAATATGTACATTCATTCCTAGTTGGCTCAAGATAATGTAATTTGGAGTTGATGAACAACAAATGATGAATTTGGGAAGACTAACACTAACTGAATTAATATTAAGAGCAGAAAATAATAAGAAAATATAAATTCGCTTAAATACTTATTGCAGATTTTAACTGATTTTTATCTTAACATATTTTGTGGGGATGACAGTCAAACTGTGGGCTGTTTTAGTGACATTTATGACACAGCTGTATCAGGAATCATTTTAAAGCTATGCTAGGGAATATGTTCTACAAAGGTTGGACCAGAAGAGATATCCAATTCAGAAAATGTTGGCTTTGTTTCTTCCAAGGTGAATTTAGGATGTCATCACAGGCATAAATCTGTACATAAAACTGTACTTTTCAGAGGTTGTTTTTCAGTAAAGCATTTTAACATGTTACTTGGTTTGCTGAGTTAAGGTAGAAGTTTAATTTCAGGTAGAAACCTCGTTTTCAGAAAATTCAAATTTTGTTGATCTTTAGTCTTTAAAATGAAGCAATACAATTCCTCTTGAAAGGAGCTGTGCTAAACTTTGGAGTGATCAAGATGTGTATCCTTTTCTGATTCTGTGGTAGCGGGAGTACTCACGGAGTGATAATTTATTAAAGATTTTTGTATTTCATCTGTTCTTTGGGTACTTTTTTCCCTACAGGAAATCTTCATAATGCTTTACATTTAGGCTGAATTCAAATTAATTATTGCAAGTGTTTTTGCTCTTCTCCATGATTTACTTCTGCCCTCTGGCTGATCAGTGGTCCATGGTCAGCACTCACATCTCCGAGGGGCCTAAAACATGTAGAACACTTTGACATTTAGGGAGGTCAAATTGAAGGAGTTGGAAGGAGTGTTTTAACTTGCAGGAGAGCATAAATTTCCATTTACATTCAGGTTGTTTAAATAATTGTTATTAAAGAGTGATAAGCACTAGCTTTGATCTCAGTCATGTTGATCTTTTTGGAGTAGAGATGCATCCAACCCAGAAGGTCAGACCTAGAACTCAGGGTTTAAGGGAAAGGTTCAAACTGTTATCTGAATTTTGATAAGTCTTCCTGGTTTTAGGTTTGATTGCATTAGGATTTGCCACCAGTGTTCCCAATCAGGTAGATTTTCAGGCACAGGTGCTAGGTGCTGGCACAGCCTTGAAGACCAGGTGAATTCTGGTCTGAGCAATGAAAGGGATTTACTTTCTTCCATTCCTTCTGGTGCTGTTGAGATGAGAGGGTCTTTCCCATTCACAAGAGAACAAGGTCAGATGAGTTTTCTTCCATGTCTTTTTGGCATAACAGGTACTATCTGTTCTGGTGTACTTTGATTTGGGAAGGGTAAGACAAAATTGATGTGTTTGCTGTGGATGTGTATAGGTAGGATGTAGTTATGAATTGATGTAGTATAATGATAACTTTGGTGTGCATTTGCTGCAGCAGAGAAACAGTAGTTGCAGTAGTTTTACACTGTGTGATGTGATGTTCTGGGAAATTTAAGTTCAGTTAAAGCAGCCTGAGGATTACAGTGTGTATTAGTATTAACCATTTACAAAAAAAGTCTTGGCAAATTAAATGTCAACTCCTACCCAGCTGTGGCTGTTGAAATTCAGATCCAGATGCAAGATTGGATCTTGTGTGTATCTTTGCTGTGCTGAAACACAGTGGCAAAAAGCAATGATATTCTCCTCTGCCTCTTAGCTAGCACTTAATCGAGCTCTGTGTCTCAAATATCTCTTCAGTGATCAGGAGTTCTTAACTGCTCACATTTTTCATTCCTCCCATCACCTGAGAAGGCTTGTCTATTGTTAAGCCAAGCAGCAGTGACTTTCCCAGTAAAATAAGATGAAACAAAGCAAAACCTTTTTCTTATTCTGTGAGGTCTTTTTAATTCTGTTGCAAAATATTTTTTCTACCTTAGTTATGAGTGGAAAAACTGGTGTCACTTTGTACAGCATTTCAGTGCCAAGCTCTTAAAAGTAATGCAATTGGAAATGGTAAAGACCTGGGAGGTCACTGAATAATGGCTATTCCCAAGCAGGATTTTTCCCTACAGTGTGTGTATATTCCCTAGAGCTTTTCCAAGTCTTGTTTTTTAAAAACCTCTGTTAATAGGACTCATTTCTCTTGGGAAATTATTGCACATGGAAAAGGTTTCACAAGAAATTTTTCCTATTATGTGATATATAAAAATTTGAAAAGTTGTGCTCTCATACTCAAGTTCTTGTTTACTGCTGATCACATTTCATCTCTCTGACCACTTTGCTGCTGCTGGTATGTCTGATGTACCGTGTCTTTTCTCAATGGGCCTGATTAGAAGTCATTTGATTTTATCATCCCTTTCCCTGGATCACTGTGCTGCTTGGGGTAGCTGAGAACAAACCCCTTTTAAGGGGGTTTTTAAGATTTGCTGTGATGAGTGACCTCTGTTTGCTTCCAGCCACAAACCAAGGGCCCAGGCTCTCTGCATACACAGGTGCAGGAAGGACAGACAAACACTTGGGTTCAAGGGAGCACTGTCAGGCCACAAGTAGTTATGGCAGCAGAATGGTGCTCCCCCCTTTCACTGGCAGTTTTATTTGCAGTTGGTCACTTATTTTTTTGCTAACATCAGTTGTCCTAATGAGGGGCCTTCCTTCAATCCAGGGCAGAGTCCTGGACTGAATATTAGAGGATGAAGGTTTTGTAATTCGTTGTGATTCAGTGTTCAGAAATATGTCTCATGTGAAAGAAAAGGCTCAATAGGAGTACAATGAAGAGAGGCAAGAGGCTAGAGAAACTTAGAAACAGAACTGCAGACTAAGCATTTGGCAGTTGGTTTATATTGGCATTTCTTTGACTTTAATTGGAACTATTAAATTCCTGCTTTCAGTTCTGTCTATAGCTGGTATAAGTACAGAGGAGCATAAATGAAACCAGTGGAGTTATGGTGAATTTAAATTGATGTTAAACACCTCAGGTAGTGCAACTATTTAATTAGTTTATTACATGAGTCCTTTGTGAAAAGAAATCCAGCGATTTCTCTAAAAAAAAAAAAGATAAAAGTTATTCCATTATGGTCTTGTACTGATCATTTTTTCATTTTTCTTTTCTCTCCATCATTTATATTTTTAAAACTTCTGTAACTCATATTTTGTGGTTCAAAGGTGTAGTCAGGGTTCCAAATCTGTACAGATTAAGAGCAGCCCCTTTGGTCTGGGCTGGGGCACAGTGGATCAGGCTGTAACACACATTGGATCAAAGACACAGGCTCTGTGCAATGTTCTGGGTATGGAACATGAGAAAGTATCTTATGATGTAGGAGAGCAACGGGGGAGTTCAGTAGAGAGAATGGAGTTCCCATTGTGGAAACTGCTGCATGCTCTAGCTCTGATCAAAAGTGTTATTAAATCTTCAGTGCTCAAGAGGTTCTTTAATGATGTATTAAATTCAGAGATTTCTAAATTTAGAAGTTTTGCTTTTGATGGAAAACTTATTAGGACTGTGTTTTTTTTATTCTACATTGTAGAGAAACCTGCAAGCTGTTTTCTACAAAATTACATAGAGGCTGTGAATCCCTTAATTTGTTGCTTAAACACCAACATTTTTACAACCTTGTTTAGTAGGGTTTTCTTTGGTACATTTACCCAGAAAGCTTTCTCTAGAGATACCTTCTCCCACTATCTGAGGCACTTTTAACAAATGCTGCCCAAGGGCTTGTTCTTGTCTTGTATTTGTATGGCCTATACAAATGCAGTGGATTCATAGGCAGAAAGATCAAATAATAATAATTACAGACAAAGGCCCTGAATCTGGAAGCCTGTATTTTGGAGGAATTGGTGTCTAGTGGCTCCTGTCAATGCTGTCTGGTGTGTGAGTGCTCAGGGTCATTATTGGACAGGGGCTGTATTTGTGTCCCTACCCTGGTCTCAGTATCCCCTTTCACGTATCAGATGTGCATTCACCTCTAGAACCCATATACAGGTTTCCATTCATGTCAGATCAGGTCCTGGCCTGTTTGCTTGAGTTCATTCTGCTAGAATTTTTCTTTAATTTTTCTGTACTACTTCACCAGCAGTACATGGTAGCCAGGCATCCATCCATCCTAAAATCCATTTTGCCTTTTACAGAGTCTGTAGAAAATGTTAAAACATTATGCACTTTATGAATGAGTTTTTTTTTGATTACTGGTCACTTCTCCCTCTGTGATGATTCAAAGAGGTCTTTGCTGAACCTTTATGGAGTTACAGGTCCCAGACCACCACTCTTCAGTGAAGTTACTCTCAGTGAAGGGAAGATTTCTTATTAAGATGTTCTAATTCTTTCATTCTTCAGAAAAGTGAGATGTCTTTCCTAATTTATTACTATTCTATTTATTTTTATGGATAATTGACTTCAGCTTAAACCCAAATAGTAAATATCCCAATCCCCATGTCAATAGGAAATATTCTTTAATATATGTAAAGGAATTATACTGAGCATTTCTGAAAAACAGACCCAGGAGACCTTGGGAGCTGGCTGCTCCCAAAATAGTAGCTGTTTTTGAAAAATCAGCTATGTATTTCCAGCTTCTTTTAGCCTTGCTCAGTGCTAAAATATTAGTCTCTCTCCAAGACAGGCTGTCAGAGGTAGGCAAGTATCTTTGTATAGCCATTTCCTTGGCAAGCAATCCCCACAAATTGAAAAACTCCTTGAGAAAGTGCACGTTAGCATTAGGTGCTGAGCATTTTGAAGGTGTTGTCAAGAAGAGCATAAGACTGAATTCCACACCTGAGATTTGGAAGGTTCTGCAAGAGGCCAGAGGGAGAAAAGAGAGCAAAGCAATGGAGGGATTCAAATCAATTAGGAGCTGGAGGGATTCAAATCAATTAGGAAGAAGGAAGAGCAATGCTGATGACTGAAAATAACACAGTCTCTAGTTGTGAAGGTAATTGTGACAAGACATAGCTTACTTTTTATTATGGGATGATGTGTCAGAGGCAGCTTTGCAAGACCATCACAAAAAGACCTATATTATGTCTTAATCTGATCCATTGGTCCATGTACCTTTAATTAAGAACAGAAGTGAGGTCTGTGATACTGTGTGGAGAAGAGTATGGTTGTGCTAGGTCTGTGTTCTGTATTGTCTCTAGTGGATAGGGTCATAGTGTTTCTGTAGTCTGTCGTCTGTACTTTGGATTATGAATAGTTTGCTTTCCTAAGGATTTGCTGTTTTAAAAACAACAACAATCACAGAACACTGAAGAGGTTCAGCTAATAAGATTCTGCAGAAGAGCTTTGGCCAGCTGTTGTTTTACAAAGACTGGTATATCTTTCCTTGTGGATTTAAAACATCACCTCAAAGGCAAAGAACATGAAACGACCAAGATTTTCCCTGTAGTTCCCCTTCCCTTGTGCTAGTCTCATATGTAAACATCATCAGACCTAAGGTTACTAATTCCTTCTCAATTAGTTTGAAATCCTCTGGATCCAAAACTCATCCTTTTTTAATGTTTAGTTTTAGTTTTTAGTTTTTTTAATTTTTTTTTAAACCTCCTAGCACCATAATAACTGTGGACTTGCGGATTTTAAGCAAAGATGAGTTAAAATCCCATTTTTAGTTGGGAACTGCGTTCTGTTGCGTTGCGTGCACGCCTGTGAAGTTTTCTATGAGCGGGTGCCTGGAACCCGCTGAGTATCAGTAACTGTATACAGAGATGTGGGCTGTATCACATGTCCAGGCTGGTATTTCAGCCTCCTCTTAGCGTCCAAAGACTTTTAATAGGACAAAAGGCCAATTTCAAGTTTGACAATTTCAGTGCACTGGAATCTATGCTGAACACAGAGCGAAAAGCACAGCGAAGGTTGTGTCTGTGCATTCAACAAGGGGGCAACATGTTTTCATGGCTAAAAATGGACATTTTCCATATCCTCATGTACAAAATAGATAAAATATGTGAGCTAACCTTCAACCTCTTCAGCTTGTCTCCTATTTCTGTGTAGCTCCTCTGCTCCTCTGAAGTGTAGAGGAAGAGCTGTCCATGTTAATGAAGCCTTGCAGGACATTGGCATGGTGTGGACTGATGTAGGTACATTTTCATTCAAAGCAGGATCCTATCTCTCAATGTGTTAAAACTGCACCTCGTCCTGTGTTCTCACTCAGATGAAGGAACCGGAGTTCAGCTGGCACTGGACTCTACTATTTTGGCTGATAAGGTTTAGTGTAAACAAACGCAGGTCTGTGAATTATCTGGCATGAGGATCAGCTAAGGGTGCTGGCTTCCTATAGCCTTAATCTAGTTGGCCTAAATGATTTATAAACTGGCAACATGATAAATGTTGTTTTAAGTGGACAAATCACATTGAAGAGGTGTAACTTTCTGTCAGTATGTAACATGACCGCCTCTCTTAGGGGAAGAATAACAATCACAAAGAGCAGTAAAGGTAACAGGATCACAAGTAGGCATATTCCTTCTCTACAGCATAAATCATTAGAAGGGCACTCCTTTCCTTCCTCTTTGCTTGTCCTTCTTCGTCCTTTCTTCCTTTTTCTTTTTCTTTTTTTTTTTTTTAATGCTATTTTCTAGCACTTCCATATCATTTTGGAAAGCTAAACCCTCCACTTGATTTGTGCTGCACTTTCTTCATAAATCTATGAAGCTTGTCTCCATCAAGCTGTATTTTCCATTAAAATATGGTTCCCAGGTGATTTTCAATACTATGAAAAACATGTAGCCATAAGTCTTTCACTGATTGTTTATTATCTGTTTAGGTGCTCCTGAGGATTTTGACAGCTAGGACGTGTATCATATGTAATGTAATAAAAGTGGATGTCTTCAGCCTAACAGGCATAGCTGGTCTTTCATTTCTGTTTGCCGGGGCTGTATTTGTTTACTGTGTTGGTTTTTTTTATTTTTTTTTAACCTGAAACTTTGAGTCTACTCCAAATCAGGTCAATTTAAACTTTGTGTTTTCTTTGCTATGTAGATGAGCAAAAAAACCAAAATAAAACCCAAGCAAAACACAACAATAACTTCCCTATTATAAACAGCACAGGAAGCAGTAACAACAAAGCTGGTATTTATGCTGTTGGAGGAGTAGATTTACTTCATCTGTTTTCCAGCATAGACACACTGTTCTACCTGTGACTGCAGGAAATGCAGCAGGACATTCTGTATGTCTGTCTTGGAGATGTGTAACAAACATGCTATGGGTTGCAATGTGTGAAGCTGCTCACAGTAGCTGCAAGAGGTTAATGCTTTAAACTACTAGTTTGTGGAGAATTTTGTGAAAACTGATAGGAATTGGTTAATAATGACTATCTGTAGTCAAAAGTGCAGATCTTTTGCAGGCATTTACCTCTGGCCTTAAAGGGAACTTTACATTAGGATTTACAGGATCAGCCAGTATTTAAGCACTGATTATCTGGTAGAACCCGGTAAGGTTGGGTGAGGAGTAAAACCTTACCTAAACTCAAACAGCATACACTGAGTTAGGTTGGTTGAGTCTTTGTATACTATCTGTTACCAAAAAAGATGTTGTGTCCGCCAGGTTGCTGTGCTGACATGTGCAATGCATTGCAAGAAAAGCCTTAACCAGCCTGACAGGGCAGCTTCCTGGAAGGCTTTTGCATAGGAAAGTTTGGCAGGGAAGACCCCATCACAGAGGAAAGAGGCACAGAGAAGTATTGATTACTATTATAAGTCAGTGCAGGACTCAGAAGGAAAATAACTAATAATTATTAGGATGATTTGTAATTTAAAGGTTGACCTTTTAACAAGCAAGCAAAATAATTTACTATGGCTAGGAAAACTGCTCAGCTTGGATTCCGGTGCCTTTGTAAGGTGGAATGTCTTCTCCCTGCCCTGCAAAGAGATGTCTTCCCAATGGTATTCATACAGAGGTTACATAGATTCGATATAACCTTGGATTTGCATTGTGTCTTCTCCAGTTGGACGTAGAACTGGTTATCCAATGAGAAATTACTGTTTCCTAAATGCTTGGTAAAGCACTTAATTGTGAAAATAACTAGTTTACCTCACAACATCAATTTGAAAAATTACTCATTAATTTTTGAGGTGCAGCCGCCTTCCCTGGAGGACAGAAGTACTGATCTCATCTGTACCTAAAATCTTGGCTTTGCTTGCTAGCAGGCGTGTCTGATCTGCAAATGAAATTTGGCTTACTGTCTCCATTTCCTTATAAACACCCTTGACTGCACCTTTGGCAGAACACATGATAATTAAACAGTTGTGGCTTATACAATGCAAACTGAACAGAGCTGGCAGGGAAGAGTTTAGATGACTGACATGTGACACAGAAATACTGTTTCCCTCTGCTTTTCAACGACATTTACTAGCAGAGCTGAAACTCTCTAAGAGCTATGTGAGCTTAAAATGGTTGGGTTTATTTTCTTATTGTTTGCCTCATATATATTATTATTTAAGCCTAAATTATCTGTGCAGCCGGTAGACAAGTAAGTCAAGATAAATGAAGCACAGGGATTTAGAGAAGCTGAGATCTGAATCAGAACCACTACCTGAGAAATGCTTTCTTACCTACAAGAGTTTTAAATATACAGGATTGTTCAAATGCCTCCTCTGGAGACAGTTAACAGCACGGTTCTACCAATGCAAACCACATCAATAGATGTTTTAGGCACATTTTTCAGTATTTGAGATTACACTTGCTCAAAACCGAAATAACTTAAACAGCAATTGCTGCAAACTGATTTTTAGTAGGTTTTTAAAAACATATTTTGTCTTCAAAGCAAAGTTTTGTTGGATCTTTGTTTTCCCTGGACTCGGGCCATTACTAGCCAAGTAATTCTACATGGAGACCTCTTATTTTCCCAATTATTATCTTCTGTATTGCTTTTAGTCTACAGAATTGCCATTCTCTGCCCTCAGTCTTGACTGTGGGGATTTCATCTTCTGATACGCAGCCCTCCTTTGTCCACAGTGTCCAAGGAATGTTCTAAGGCATAGCAGGGAAATTGAACCAGGATGTCCTGAGACTTCCCAAAGTGATGCATAATGTGTACAAAGGTTTTTTCCAGTAGTTGACTGGCTTCCTAATTTACCTCCAGTGTGTTCTTCTATCCTTAGTTTATAATTTTAGCACTGATTCACTCCTGAAATAAAAACCTCTTGAAGAGCAAAGGCTGATGCAGTTAAACCCCTCTGGGTTATGATCCATTCATTTAGAGCCAAATGGCCCACTTGTTAATGTCATTTGCATTATGACCAATTATTAGGTATTTCCTTATTAAGCAGAAAATCTCTTTTGCCCAGTGTTGTAAACCATCTTAATGGCACTTCACCTTCTTATGCATCGTAGCAGTTGGAAAAAGAAAATTGGGAAAGTAGGGTTCATTTACTGGCCATTTCAGCGTTTGAGACACTCCTTTCATTTTATTTTTAAATTAAAGTGGATGATCAGAGCACTTGTCTTACCTCAGTAAGGACATTAAAACTTGAATGAGTCAGATCTTTAGCTTTGACAGTCTAAAAGGATGTTCCTGCTCAGTGCTGTTGTTTTGGGGATTACAAGACTGAACCCACCAGCCTGGGAGAAAGAAAAAGCTTTCATTCACCAGTTGTTGTTCTTGCTCTGATGCCACTTTCCAAGCCAGGCCTACAAGCTCTGTTTTCATCCACCTTAGTGCACCAGACTTTCCCAACTGGCTACAGGGTTCCTGGTGGGCTGCACAGATTTGGGAATAACCAACTTCATCCAACTTTGAACATCCACATTACACCATTTTTTCCCCCCAAATACTGTAGTTATATGCCCTGTGCTGTTCCTCCTGGGTGTTCTGGGAAATTGTTGTTTTCAGCTTTCCCAACCCCAGGTCATTTATCCCCTTTTTCTCTTGACAGGAAGGATAATTGCTCTGCACTTTGGGTGTTTGCATGCAGCATTCAGTACAAATCTACTAAATATACCAACTCACAAATTTAGACAACAGCCTTCTTTTACTAGTTGAGCAAGCTGTTTTGCTTTTAGCCTTCTGCCCTAGAATATGTTCTTCATGCCCCTGAACTTCCTAGTTTCCTTTTTCTATGCCTGTTTCAGTTTGAATTTGCCTTAATTTTGATACCTTAGCTGGGGAGATTAATACCCAGTGCTTCAGGCTGCACAGTACAGGGAGTTGCCAGGTCTTTCTGAGGCGGACATGCCTTGACTTGTGTTCTAGGATTGTATTTTGTTTTATTATGGCCACATCACTAGGCTTGCTGGCCATCTTGTGCATGATAACTATGTTCAGGTAATCCACTGTTTGTACTTCAGTGCAAAGTTATTATTATTATTTTTTGTCCCTAAAAGCATCCATTTTTTACACTGTTGTTTTTTCACCACAATTTTCAAATCTCTAGTTCATCCCTTTGTTCTTGTGGAGGATGTCTAGCCTTGCCTGTGTACTGACAAAGCTTCCCTTGGGCTGAAGCAGAGTTACACTCTCACCTTTGTAGTTTGCACTTGGAAGAATCGATTCATTACCTCCAGTGACTGTGGTCTGCAGTGAGACAGCAAATGTGTGCTCAGAGGATGCAGCAAGATCTCTAGAGCTGGCCATGTATGTGAACACAGTTGCTTCCCAATCCTTGTGGCCATTTTCCAGCAGCAGGTTATAGCTAATATACTCTCACAGTGGCTTTAAAAGACTCCTGTGCCCTGGACTAATCTATCTGATGGAATAGGATGAGTTTCAGCTACTAAACCCTCCCTCCTGAGGCCAAATGCTTTAAAGTAAGATCTGATGCAGATCCTTATCCTAGGACTGTCAATAATGTTTTCAGAGCACGTCATTTCTTTTCCCTTTCAAATGTAGTTTATTCATTTACTGATGTTTCCAAGTCGGACAGCGGTTAATATACTATATTGTGTAAATTGGGGGGAGTTGATTTAATTAATAAGTAGCACAGAGTTGAGTTTAGTTTAAAATTTACATTAGTATTGCCAGTAATAGCATGCAAAAGTTATAAGTAGGAGCCCTCCTCCCCATACAAACACACAAGAATGCAGAATTTAGTTACAAATGCCCCAAAGATTAAAGTTGTGATTCTTTTCTTTGTGTGTGTCTTCTGACTTTGAAGCTTTAATATTTAAGGCTTTTTCTCCACTGCTGTGACCCCTAACAGAAACTTCCTTTGTTTAAATGTTAACTGAGATTCTCGCTTAAGCTCACTTGGCTACAGGGGTTGCAACTTTTTAACAAAGTTAAACCAACAAAATCCAGGACAATGCACTGAAAATCCTGAAATATTACTTCTCCTTTTCCTTCCCTAAAAATGGTCTTTGCTTAGGTAGACCTGGAAATATTTCTCTCTTTATTTCTTGCCATGAGCAAAGTTATTTCCCTAGGTGGTGATGCTTCTGAGAAATGTGTGGAGTGCTGCACAGTAAGAAGTTGACCTACTTGGCACCAAACATTTTGAATGTGGGTTTGATGCTGTGAAGGGGTTCACGCACATGGGCACTACCACCAACATCCAGCTGGGACCCCAGGGTTGGGTTTAATAAAGGAGATGCAGCCTGACTTGTGGTAGGACTGTGGTTTCCACTGTCCAGAATCACAGGCCTTTATTGTGTTTATGAAAATTATTGGATGCTGTGAACAATTCAGGAAACTTGAAGATTATTGGGCTGCCTTTTTAATCTTGTGTTTTGCTTTAGTTTTAAACACATTCATTTTCAAACTTGTGGTTTCCAAATGGCTACAACTGTCATTTCTCTCAGGCATAACTCAATTAAGGGAAGTCTCATGACACTTCATATTTTTTGGTTATATGTAGAAATTCCCTGTCAGGAATAATAACATTTTTTTAGTGTGAGTTCTTGGGTTTGCAAACTTGGAATGTGTTTTCTATGGGTCCTCATAATTTTTCATGCTAGGGTGAACATTCCTGGTTTGCGCTTTGAATACTTGGTAAAACAAACAAGCACAAAAAAGAGGTGAAGAGTTAATAAGTATAAAAATGGGAATGGATGTTACAAGAAATTTCCAAGTATTTGTGCAGCACTGGCTCTTGCACATCCTCTGCTTCTGCCTGAAGAATTGCTCTTACTTTAAACATTCACGTTTAAGCAGCTTTATTGAACCAACTATCAACAACCAAGGGATACGGCCTTGATCAAATTTAATAAACCTTTGAGGACTGCAGAAAGAATACACTTGTCTTTAAAGATCAGGCTGTCCAAATGAAAACCAACCAGAAACTCGGATCAAATTCTTGCTTGTGGATACATTGTGAAAGCCAGCAGTTCTGTGTTCTGCAATAGAAATTAGTAATTTTAACAAAGCTTTATACTTCTTTTGATGGCCTGCAATGTTAATTCTCTCTCTCTTGGTTTTCCTTTTTTTCATTTTTTTCTCTTCTCCTTTGACATGGAGATCAGTATCTGGACTACATGTTGTAATATGGTAAGAGAAGTATACAAATATAAGCCTCTCTAAATATGTGAATACAAGTTAGGCTATTAATTCAAAGCACCTTGCCATATTTATTAATGTTCTATGTGATGAGATTAAAGCTATAATTTAGAGTTACAGGAATTATAAACATCTCTTTAGCAAGTCATATAGTAACTATAATAATTTTTAAAGGGTGGAGTGTAATTTATTCAACATTGTAAGGAAAAATAAGGCAAATGAGTTAGCATAGGGGTGGGGCAGCAGCAAACTGCTTGTGGAGACTCTTACTCCCTGAGGTGATAGAGGTTAAATGCATTACAGAGCTTATAGGCTTGCTCCCTAGAGAGAAAGGGGGCCAGACGTTTCTAGCTGACATGTCAAGGACACCACACATTTGCCCTTCTGACTAATGGTATGATACTGAGCTGATAGCAAGGTTACAGTGGCAATTTTCAGAGAGAAAAATGGAACACAATAGGTGGCTTCTAATTAGAGAGGAGGGCAATATGCTGGGACAATCTTGGTGTTTCAGAGGTCCACTAGCTGAAGGCACAGTGAGCCAGAGGCCACTAACGCAAACTCAGAATATTATTAAAGCATTAATAGCCAAGAAGCCATTTTAGGTGAAGTGTTCACAGACAAGCATTCTCCAGTGCAACCTTCATAAGGAAAGTCTGACCACTAAGTTTGGCCCTGGTCCTGCACCGTTAAAACCAGTGTGCTGCTTCTAGCAACTGGTTATATAGACGGGTTGTCTCTTGCAAGTTTCCACTCTAAATCACTAATTTTACTTAAAAGCAGAGGGTCAGATGTAGAAACAGAAGGGAGGGATACACTTCAGTGATGGAGGGGGAATGTGTCACTGGATATGCACATGGAAGAAGATGCCTGGGGAGTGGCAGGATTACTGTGTGAAGGAGAGAAAGTTGTAAGGAGATTAGAGTACAACAGTGAGTAAAGGGAGGACTTGGAGTAGGCAGGTGGAAGTGCAAGGAGGGAAGGAGAATGGGAAAGGCAGGGCCCTAGTTATCTCAGTGTCATGACTCAAAACAAAAGTTATTTCACATTAAATTTGGGAACTCTAGACTCTTTAAAAAGCCCATCATTTGTGTGGTAGAAATAGGGATTCTCCAGCTACCAGATGCTGTACAGTAACCTATTAATGAGGCTCGGACCTGGAGAAACACAGCAAGCCAAAGCTGTGATTCCTACTTGCAAAGCTATTTTACTGCAGCTATTTTAAGTCTCATTGGAAAGTTTATTTGTTTCTTTAACATCCTTTCAGCATCATTCTTCATGAAAGCCCCAAATACAGAGGGGATTACACAGGTAAGCAGATAGTCTCAGACCATGGAGCTGTGTGTTAGGTAAGCAATATTGCTTCTTTACGAAAAATCTCTGGACAAGTCTTAGACATTGCCCTGAAGAGCTTGATGAAAAAATGAGGACTTGATAGATAACACGAGAAAAAGAAGGACTTAAAGAAGACCAGCTCTGCTCCAGTGCACTGAGACAGACCCTTTAACAGAGGAAGTGAGAAATGGAAGGTGTGGGGTTTACATATAGGCTAGAACTGTTTTTAAGCTTAGCTGCTTGGTAGCAGAAATGCAAAATGTTGCAATAGATTGCACTGAAAGTTAGGTGGAAGGAAATGCTTCACTGATTTAGGTACATCGCACACAGAGAGCAACAAAAAAAGCACATACCTGCTGCTCCTCTGCCAGGCTCTTGCCTTTCCAGCTACCTCTCTTGCCCAACAAGCCTCAAGAATGCACACTCCCTTAATCCTCTGCTGGGAGGTTTGGGGCTTGGTGGAAGAAAGGACTTTCAGCAGAAGGAGGAAGGGTTGTTTGGAGAATGAAATTCAGTAAACTTCAACCTCCAAGTGAACCTGCTGGGACTGATTTGCTGCCAGCCCTTGGGAACAAAACTGCAACACTCAGTTCCTGAATCCCACAGCTCCCACAGCCCGGAGGGTTCACACTGCTCTATCTGGCACCTCTTCCCATGTCAGAACAAGGCATTGTGTGTGTGATTTCAACATGCTTCTGGTTTTGTTCTAACTGCCAAGAAACACTAGTTGTGTTATTATGAAATGATTGAGGAGTATTTGCTCATACAAATTATTTGTTTTAAGAGTTTGGTAATTAAATGTCAACACACAGTGTTGGTGTCTGAAAAGCTCTTGGGTGAAAGCCCTGCTCTAACTTTGAAACTACAACACATTGTTTCTCTTCTCTCAAATCAGATTTGAGACACCCTATTCAGTAGAATGCATCTCGCTGCAACACGCATGGTCTTTGGCCTTCAAAGACACCCTTGTGCAAAGGGCGTGTTGCATTAATTTGTTCAGCCAATTTAGGGTGTGTGGCATTAATTTGTTTGGCCAATTTGTTTAGAATCTGGCAGAGCATAAGTACCCAGCGCAATGTCTGTGCATAATGCCTGTGTCATCTCTACACCAGATCTCAAGAGCAAGAGATTTACTGCGTGATGCCTGGCCACACCTTGGGCTGGTGCTCAGGGGAACAAAGGTAGGAGCCAAAACGACACGCAGCCTGTTGAGGGCGAGTATGAAAATGCTTTTTATACTTGGAACGTCTGATTTCCACACACACACTGCCTGAGCTGCAGGAGTAAGTTACAGTACGAGTGCTGTTCTCTGCCAGCACTGTGCTCACCTGGGACACAGCAGGTAATAATAATCACACCCACAGTAAGCCTGGCTTTACCTCAGTGAAAAGCGATGCACAGTATGAAATGACTACCTTTTGGTGCAGTAGTGTGCAGCTCACTGCAGAATGCCAGTGCTAAAGCCCATTGAGCTTTTGACTTGAATCGAAATAATGAATTTTAATAGTATATAATTTTGTAAGATGCTTCTCTCTCATTCCTGTTTCTTATCATGCTCAAGATGAATAGTAAAGTTCTTTCCAAAATATTTCTTTGTAAGGCCCAGCTAGTTCTAAGTAAAGATTACAGAAGTCACCAAAGTCTTATTTAAAAGTAAACAACTTGTTAAAAAATGTAAGCACCAATGACAGTTGATTAAAATACTTGTCTTTTTTTTTTTTTTCCCTAAACAGACAAAAAGGTTTGGGATTAGAGCTGATGGAAAGGACTGTAACATTCTCTATTTACCATTAAAATTTATTTTTCACAAAAATTGACAACACCAGTTAGTTTTCTTTAGAATTTAGGCTAAATGTCCTGAGATTTGTGATGTTGTTCTGGGAATACATCTATATTCTGAGAAAGACAAGCAGTGAGGGCAGTGACATCATGGAAGAGCTTCAGCTCGACTTAAATGAGATTTTTTCCATCCTGTGTGTCTACACTGCTGAATTTAACAGACTAGATAAGGGTAGGAAGGGGTATCAGGCCTATCTAGATCTTTATACATCTAGATCTTCATATACACATTTATATTGTGAGCTACTGTCAAATAATAGAGTAGGGTGAGAATTTTGTGATATCTATGAAGTTGTCCTTATACAGTGGTTTAGAAAAACATGTACAAAGTCACCAGGGTTGTTCACTGGGCACCTGGGAGTGAGGTCTCACTGAGGTGCTGGGGACTGGAATGTGTGCTTTCCCCATCATGTATGAAATACCAAAAAAATCAGGTGTGCAGAAATGTCTCCATTTCCCAGAATAAGACTGTACATGTCAGACTGTGTTAAGGATACTAATGGATGACCTACAGTGAGCTATACATTGTGCAATCTAAAGCCAAGGGCTTTATGTCAGGCTTAGAGATTTTGAATGGTAACACACTTTTCAAAGAGCCTCAAAGTAATTAGCCTTTCGCTCCAAGTTGACACACTTACACTTTTAATATCAAGAATAAGGAAAAAGACTAAGGCTTCTAACCTCAAATCCATAGCAGCTTAGGCACTTTCACCTCGCTGTTTTTGTTATGACAGCTCTTTGTTTGGCTGATAGTGAGTGGTGTTTTGAATAGAAGTGCTTTAGCTGCGTGCTTTGCCACTTTCCGGTAATAAGGGAGGACTTGGAGGTTATGCAGCAAGGTGCTAATTGACATTAACACTCAAGACAGGAAATGCTGACACAATTTAAAATTAACATCCTGTCAATATACTGCTGACCTGTGTTAAATGTGTACTTTGTCAAACTTTCAGAATTAGATTTTTATACAGAAACAGTGTAATGCTGGGAGTATTGTTGGTCTTGAGAAAACTGAATTTAATACAGTGAGAAGTCACCCAATTGTTTCCCATTTTACCTTACCTTTTCTCAAAGAAGGAAAGTCAAATTTTGCTCCAAAAGGTGAAATATATATATAAAGCCATTTAAGATAGCTAAAAATGACACCATATTTCTTCACGTTCAATTACTAAGAGAAACTGTCCATCAGTTCTCAGCTTATTTTAGATGTTCCCTTACCAATGACAATGATTCCTGGAAATGATTTTATATGCTGTAGCAGGTATATGGCAGAATGCATCAAACCAGGGTATTCTGGTAACTTACCTATAAATTAAAATGGAAAAAAAAGAAAAACAAAAAAAAACAAAAAAAACCCAAAAAACAAAAAAAAAAAAAAAAACCAACAAAAAAACCCCGAAAAAACCCCATACAGCAACAGATCAAAAAAGTGGCTTATTTGCCAGTGTGTTATTCATTCCTTAACAAAGGAGCTGTGAGGATATCCAGTTTATTAGTGACTCCTGGGAGAACTGAGAAGAGAAAATAGCATAATTCTGCTAGTTCTCAAACAAATAGTTACCAGGTGATGTGATGGTATTTATCAGTAATCATTAAACGGTACATAAGAAGTCTTAAAGCACAGCTCAGCTCTGGGATGATGCTGTATTTTTCCTTTTGTTTATGAATGACAGTAGCTAATTTTGTTTATAAACTGTCTTACTGACTGCTCACATGCAAAGCTCTGGTGGGACTTACAGAGTGTCCCACTCACAAACTGTTATGTATATTTGAAGAAAGAAAGGGTGTTGTTCACTATTAAGCAAGTCAGAGCCTTCTCTTTGGAAAGGTGGAAGGCACGAGACAAAATAATGCCAAATAAGAGAAACAGGGCACGCTTGGGTGTGGTCTGATCTGTGGGGGAGGCTCTTGGCTGAACATTAATCAGAGGTTGTCCCAGGCATTAGGAACAGCACAGAAAAAGGAACGGAGCCAGGAAAAGGTGACGAAGAAAAAGGAAGCAATCGGAGGAGCAGATTGGGCTGCGTGGAAGGAGGTGGAGCAAGACAGTTTGAAACGGGAGGTGTTGGTGGGGGCAGACCTGCACAAGCTCAGAGAGTGTGGAAATGTTTCAGGAAGGTGGTGTAAGCTGCATATCACTCCTGGCAAACTTTCTCTAAGAAAACAGTAGGTGGGTGGCCTGTTGCTATATGCGCTTCCCACTGATGGTTCCTGGGAGCAGGCCAATATTGTATATTGCAGTTAAGGTTACAGTGAGACTGGAAAAATATTGGCTGTAGCCCTGGTTCTGCAAATTATTTGCGCAGGGCACCTATTTCCATTAATAACTGAGTGCTCTGAAAGGCAACCATTTCAGTTTGTGAGTGTGAAAAGGGGGAAGGTGCTCCCACAGGGAGATATTACTCTAGTGGAAAGTGATTCTTTAGAGCAGCTGCCACATTAGGCGGAAAATCTCTAAAGCAATAGCCACTGGGTGATCTTATCCTGTGTTACAGCGTACTAGTTGGGCTTGTAGGAAGGCTGCTCTGATCTAGGGCAGAAGAAAATGAAAATTGTAAATGGAACATTCAGTGGGGACTTGGACCTTTTCTCTGAAATCAATTGGCAAGGGACTGTCAGAGCAAAGTAGTCACTATGAAATGATCTGTTTTACTCTGTTTTAGTTCTTTCCCACCAAGGAAAAAAAAAAAAAAGGATTCTTATTTCCCATTTTTTCTTGTACAAATACCAGAGCAATTTCTTAGTAAGGAACTCAACTATCATGGTCACACTGTGCTCTTGGGGAGAAAAAAATTGCCTTCCACTATAAAATGTTTACATTGGCTGCCGAGCTTTCTCCTGATTTCCTCTGTTGGGAATGAATAATTAGGAAGTGAACTGGGAGGTGAAAAAGGCCTCTATGTGTTTAAGTCTAATGTCACAGCTTTCCAAGGACAAAGCTTTTAGTACATAGAAAGGTTTCTCTGTCAAGCAGATGAATTCAATAGCTAAGCAGGATGCCAAGAGGAGGAATCAAACAAAGCAGAGAATTCCCAACAGGAAGATTTTTGTATGCACTTACGGCAGGTATTGCATGAAATGGATGCAGAGCACACATATGTGGGACACACAGGCATCACACATAAGGTGTTAATAGTCTTAGCTGATGCCAAGGAAGAAAAAGAGCAGACAGGGTCAGCTACTGTTTCCTGAGTTAAATGTTCTTTTTCTTATGGTGGTCAGAGCCAGGGGTAGTTTTACAATGTGCAAAACATGCACTTGTAATTAAAGTGAAACTCACACTGACAGAGAAAGGGGATGGCGAATGTTGACCTCACATGCAGCATCTGTAGAGCATTTGGGGACACATTCTTTAAGCAAAAGTGATGTTGGCTTCTGATGTTCCTTTTTAATAAAAGGTGAACAGGAATAAAGTTCTGTGTTAATCTGTATGCATGGCATGAAGCCATTTCTCAGGAGAAGGCAGTGCTGATGGTGCTTTACAATAGAGAACTACTCCTCTGTATTTTTTCTAATTTTTCCATCCTTCTATTTAAAAACAGGAATGTTGACATTCCTTGTAAACATTGGAAGTTAAAACAGTAAATATGAGAAGGAAAAAATAGAAAGGTTTTACTTACCCTTTCTATTTGTTTTTTGCTGTTAAGATTTTCAATACTGTGCTTACATAGCTATTTAGGCAAGTAGGTCCCCAATTTAATTTACTAATAAATCTATCCAAGTTTGCTTGTAAATCCCTTTGGAAGTCTAGCCTTCTAAAGTAAGACTTAGAATAGGAGCCACTGAAAATTTTGTCTACTTTCAAATATATCTTGGCTGGTACAGGTGAGCCTAAAGAGAGAAAATTGTGGAATTTCTGTCAGAACCAGTATGCCCTTGACCCTCTAGAAGGTGGATGGAAAGGCAGTCCATATGAATAAAGAGGCTCAGATCCTCAGCTGTCGAGCTGTGGCTTGAGCTGTGCTTTTCTGCCTGCCTGGGGGAAGATCTCTCCCCTGGTCTTTTGAATTGAAGATTCCTGGGGAGGACAAGAAAATCTGCCCCCTGCTCTAGCCCTCCTAGACTTTTTAATCTCCTGCACTAGCCAAAGAATCAACAAGTATATCATCTTCCTTGCAGAGAGATAAGAGCCTTTAAGAGGCAGAGCACTCTGCCTTCCAACAAACTCATGCATAAAAGGTTAATTTAGAGGGTGAGATATCTCTGTGTGTTGGGCAATTGGGGAGATGAAGGGTTTCTTTTTATTCCTCCCATTCTCTTAGCATTGGCTGGTGAGTGCAGGTTGAACGTCTGACTTTACATTATGGAGCGCTGCTCCATCACCCGGGCCTTTGTCAATTCACCAAATGTGACAATTATAGCATTTCAGAGATGAGACTTTCTAATCCTATTACTCATTCATCAACCTGCAGATGATAGCAGAAGCCAGATCGAACAGTGCCAAAAGAGCAATGAGGAGCCTTCTCCAGTGCTGTGAAACTAGGCTTAGCTCAGGCACAATAGGTGTGTAATTTAAGGTTTTGTTGAGCTGAAATCCAATCACATACTTGACTGGTAGATCACAGAAAGACACAGACAAAAAGAATGAGATAATTCTACCTCACACAAACACTTGAATCCGGCTTTGACTTAATAACAAGTGTGTGATCAACCTTACACTGTTTCTTTTTTTTAATTTATTTACTTTATTTTATTTGAACCTAGAGATAGGATGGCACTGCAGTACTTTACCTACTTGGGTGTCAGCCAATAATATGAAGAAAAAAAAATACTAGAAGGAAATGGAGATACTTGTTTAGACAAATAGAAGGAAAAAGTACAGATGTTCATTATATGAAAGATAATATAAAAATTTAACTTCCAGGCTTAGCTCAGTGGCATCTTGTCATCATCTTGTGCATGTTGCTTTTCCAAAGATGGAGAGGATCTAGCAGAAGAGGAGAACAAGGCTTAAAAAAAAAAATCCTTGACTACAGAAAGAAAAGGTATGCTGTGAACCTTATTGTCCTCTCTTTCTTGCAACTAAAATGCTCCTTTTACTTTGTTGTATTTCAAACACACTCAGCAATTACAAGGGGAACAGTGGGAGATCTCATGGGTGCTGGGGTGGGTGGAGCAGGTGCTGGGGTGCTGCAGTCATGTGCCACTGCAGGTCGTGGAACCATGCATAGGGAACTTGGAACAGGGAGGGGAGGAATCACTGTCTTTTATGGAAGCAGAAAAGTAGGTTCACTCTGTCCTGTGTTTGAAGAGGTAGATTTTAATCAGATAGTGTGTTATTTCTATTAGGTTTTGTAAAGGAAAGTATTCTATACAAGCTACTGTAGGAGTGGCCCTTAAATATTAACACAATTAAGTGCAGGGCATGTAATTTAAAAGCTTTGGGAGGAAAGCTCTCTGGAATAGGAAGTTTCACATTTACATCCATCACCATCATCAGTGCTGTCCTTCCATATAGTGTAGCAGTCCAGCTTCTCTAGCCAAGTAAAAGTCCTCTGTCAAGACCAAACTTGGAAAAACACATTTCCATAGTTCTGGTGGGCATCTCAAACTCTCTGAACTAAAAAATTCAGGGGGAGTAACTGTGCATGAAATTTGGTGCTAGCTTGTAGTGTCATGACACTTAGAAATATAGAGACCCCAAACTAGAGGAGACATTAAAAGCACAAGAGCAAACCCACTGCTAGGAAAAAAGGCAAAAAGGTTTAATGACCTGGGTCTGGCAGAGAAACAAGAGCTCTAGTGTACTGGCTGAAAAAGTATGAGTTTTTAAAGTTTGCAAATCAAGAAATGCCTTCAAGCCACATGACTTTAATGGATATGTAAGGCTCCAAACGCCTTAGACCCAGTTATGTGTGCAGTGGGTCACTAATGTGCAATCAGCCCAGTGCCAGCCCATGAATGTGGGCAAGACAAAGCTCACGTGGAAACCAGCTGACAGAGGCAATGTGCAGCAACAGGTAATGCTTGCACTGTCCTCGTGCCAAAGAGAGGAGCCAATCCCTAGCACTAGTAATGCAGTGACTAGGGAAAAAAAACCCCAAGAAGCTCAGAGAGATAAAAAGGAAGGGGAATCCTGCGCATAAAAGAGTTAAAACAAAGTTTGAAGCTTGGCTTTAGTCACAGAAGGTGAAAATTCAAGCAATGTTTTGCTAATGAAAAAGTAAATGAATTACTGATTTGCAGGATATCAGACTCAAAAGCGTACAGAAACAACATCACTTGAAATACTATTTTTATTTTTTTATAAGTAGATTAGTGGGGGGAAATCCTGCAGTAATGAAACTCATATTTAAAAGTGACAGAGAGAGGTATTTTCAGTTTTTCATAGGAATATGAGGAGATTGAGATATGTTCCCAACACAGAGTAAAAAAAGAAGATATCCACAGCACAGTATAATCTGAATAGCTCTAATGTGCTTCCCAGACTGTGGAGGTCTCATAAACATCATGATTTCCTTCAGCAATATAAACTCTGACATTTGACCAGACAATTGCCTTGGGGACATTAGTTAAAATAGCCTCAGCTTTAAAATTGAAATATGAACTTCTGAAGGCTTTGGTAGTTGCTTTCCAGTGACACTGAGACAGCCAATATGACTAGTGGCTGCTGCTGGATATATTAGCATCCCTAATTTAGGAAGACCCTAGTGATTTTGGCTGTGTTGAGCAGCAGACATCCTTTGATCTAGAAACATTCTTGCCTATGTGGGTAGCTCAGCTGCCTTTCCCTGACATGGTGACAGGTATAGCTTTCACCATCCTTTTTGCCAGTCAAGAAGCCAAACCAACGTGACTGTTAATGGTGCATAGCAGAGTTAGTGTGCTATCTCTGGGTGTGCTGCTTCTCCTTGGATGTGTGTTCACAAGAGTGATCCTGAAAAGGATAGATCCTTCTGTGTCTTGGGTAGCACAGAGGTTTTTGTCATTGATGTTTTAGGGAGGAAGCATCAAGCTTTTACCCTCTCAGCTGGCAGGTGGGGTTTTTAATTCCTTTTTCTAGTGGAGTACAGGTTGGGTTCCTCTGTGCTGCAAGCTTCAGCTCATGAGTGGCAACCCACTGTGGAGTAGACCCTGAGAGGGAGTGACAGTTGCCAGAACAAATGCAATTGTCTGTGGTCTCGGGGGCTGCAAGTGCTCTCTGTGGGAGCTATTTGATGTTGTTGACCCCACACTCAATCAGGAGGGGAAGGAGGAAACTGCATTCAGCACTTTCTGTATAAGTACATCTGCTAATGACCTGTGCCTGGTAAGGTGTAAATGTATGCACAGTTCAGCACTTCAGAAGTGCCATCACTTTACAGACATGTACAGCATGCATGCTGTACTGTATTTTTAATCAATTTGCTCTTTTAGGAAGTTATATAGTTGGAAAAAGTTACCCAGATTTTCATTGCTGCTTTTCAATATCCTGGAGCAACTAGAATTCTTCAGACTCTGCAGGTGAGCACCTACTCATCTGTGTAAGCCCCTGATCCATCACTCTTTTAGGAACCAAATCAACTGCTGGGACATCTATGTGATTTTCCTGCTTTTGTCCAACATAATAATATGGATCATGCTGTCTTCCTGACCACAGAGTAATTTGGTTTGGGTGGTCCCTGTAGAAAGAGAATGTAAGGACCTGTTTGGTAATACAGTCCCTTAAACTCTGAGTTCATTCTCTCTGCATACCAGCTCTGAGGGCACATAAGCCTCTTCTGTGTTCATCAGCACAGCATGTGGAGAGGAGAGTCAGGGACAAATTTGGTCCTTCCCTAACTTCTCAAATCAAAACAGCCAGGACAAACATAACTTCTTCCCCCTTGCCTCTCTTCCACCCTGCCTTTGCCTTATCATCTATGGCCCTTTGCACCCCTGTGTGAGCAGTGGGAGAACCAGCTGCCTCACTAAAATCCTTCTCTCTGCAGTAGTCTTCAAAGGGTCAGCTGCCACGGGCCTGTGGTGGGTGTTTTTGCATTACTCCTTTCTTTTTGTCTTCATACTCTTTCCTTTGGTTCCTTGTCAAACTCTAAGAAAAGCTCTTGAGGGCCACAGAACTGGGGGCAGGTTTGGCCTCAAAGAAATTTAAGCAGCATGTTTCTGTCTCTGCAGATCCCAGTCGTGTCTGTCTGTTGCTGTAAAGTGTCAGACTGTATTGGTTGGTGACTAACAGCAGCAACACTTAACAAAGTTGAGTGAGGATGATGTTTAAGCATTTCTCATCCTAAGGAGCTACGATGGCAGCTGTGGAAGGCTCCTACAGTCTGGGTGTGCTCTGGATAACCTCTCTCACTATGGTTCACATTAAAAATTTTGATTATCTGTCAGACTGCTGCTCCCCTTCTCTTCAGCTATCAGAGTTGCAACACTCTGTAGAAGTCATTTACTTGCCAGCAGTACCGTTAGCCCTTTGTGAACAATTAAGCTGAGGTCGGAGGTTGTAATATATCAAATTTGCAGACCATATTAAATTTTATTTTTACTGAAAGGAACTTTTTGTCTCTTTTATCAGGAGGAAAATTAAGCTGTGAACTGGAATTCCATCAGGCTGTCTACTGTGAAGCCCTGTGGCTTTAGCAAAGGGGCAGCAGTGGTCAGAAATGACACTCAAAAGGTAAATTTATTTCTTTTTTATTAAAAAGGATAAGTTATGACCTGTACAGTATATCTTAAAGAAGGAGGATGTTAACACGACAGACTGCATTTTTCCATTTCTTTTAAAGGCCTGATCTTGTAAGAGCCAGAGAAGTTCTGGATGGGAGGGAAGGGGATGCTGAGCTACCACTGAGGTTGCAGAGTATGGACGTACCCGCCTTCTATGCTGCCCCACTGGCAGCAGCTTCTGGTTTTTAAGGTGAAATGTAGGAGATTCTCTTCTGGTCTGAAAAAGGCATGGAAGTGTGAGCTAATTATTCTACCTGTCTAACTATAAATGAACATGTGGCTATGGATAGGGTTTTGGAGAAGATTTTCTGTTTGATTCTGGACCTGGAAGTTTCTTGAAGTAAAGTTTTTAAAACCTTTGAAAACACCTTAGGTCTGGGTCTTTTCTCTCACTAAACCAACCAGGAGTTTTCCATTTTGGATCACTTTCAAAAGTTTTGTTCAAATTTAATGTCTGTGAATTTTAAAGAATTATTATTTAATACTTGGAAACAATGTTATTATAAAACCAAACTACACTGAAGCCCTGTGTCATTCACTAATTTCCAGAGAACAGACACTTTGGTATCTACAAACCAAGACGTGATGGACATCTGGTCAGCAGCCAGCCAGGCTGATGCTGCCTTTCACCTCTCCAGGGTTGTATTGTAGAGGTTGGGCGGAGGGTTGTCGTCTGGACCCACACATGCAAGTATGTGCTTGTTCTCTTCATGTAAGATAGACCTTCCTGTCCTGCACATGTATCCAAATATGTGTGTGAGGCTCAGCAACTTGCATGCTGCTCTTGCACTATTTACACCCCCTGCCCTGTTTGCATGCATCTGGCCAGCTGTGGCTTACACACAGACATGTTTGATTTTGTGCACGCTGGCTGATGATATCAAATTAGGCTGCAAAGATCCAAGAACCTTGTCATTTTTCTGGGGGATTAAAGGATTGCCCTGCTATATTTGGAGTGGGTTTCTCCTCCCCTCTTTGCTGCACAGTGTTATGTTCCACTCATCCATATCTCCTCTGTTTCCATCCTGAAGAAGGTGGAATTTCAGCAGTAAGGAAGGGGATTCTATTGTGCTCTGTATAATTTGAAAAACACCCTGTGGGATGAATTGTGCAATTTTAATATTCATTATCTTAAATGTAGACAATAGAGTAGACCTTAGTAGGAAAGAGTGATTAGCAGATCACTGAAGATAGTTTTTTCATCTTGGCACATTATTTGGTGATAAGTGAGTAAAGCAGTTTCTCGAGACCTGAATCTTTGATATTAAAAATGCAATGTAATGGCTGTGTGGGAACTGTCCTTCAGTAAACACATACATGGGAGCTCACAGGCCATGCACAGATAGAACTGACTTCCTTTGTAAGTCTTAGGCCTTACTGGTGAGCAGCTGAGACTGAGACATTTCTGTTGCTCCTTCCAACTCTAAATGAAAGACTAGAGAAGAATAGGAGAGCATGAAATGAGTCAGTGAAGTAAATGGTAATGTTTTAATTACAATTCTATTGTTACTCTTTCTATTTGCCTATTTGTAGTTGTGTAGTTTGCATATTCATTCCTTTCATTCTGAGAAGATTTTGTTGTCGTGGTTTTTTGTTTGGCAAAAGTTTGACTCCAAAAAGAGGGCAAACTTTATTATTACAGCCTATTAACTTTCATAACAGGCTGTAAGGGAAAGAAAGAAAAAAGGGCTGTTTTCCCAAAATTCAAAGATTTCTGTGGGCTAAGGTTACAAGGTGCATAAAGTTTTGTGGAAATAGTGATACAAAGATTTTTTGTAGACAAGTGCAAATGAAATTATGTTCGGCAGCATGATTTGGGAGTGTAATAAAATTAAGCCAAGCAAAAAACTCCTGTAACTGCCACCCAAATGCCTTCAAAGTAACCTGATAATTTTTATAAAGGCTGCAGTACTTGACAGTTCCTTTTTTTTTTTTTTTTTTTTTTTTTCCTCCTCAAAGGTAGCTTTTCAGGGTATTCATTCTGTTAAAAACTTCAGTGAAATGCAGCACTACATACTGGCTTAGTTCCTTTCCCACAGAGAATGATATTCAACAACATTTTTTGTTTCTCTCTTTTTAGCAAATAACATGTAATTCATAGGCTTCCAGTTCCTGTGAAAGAGAGATGCTTTTACTTCACACAACCATCTAAGGAAGTAAGTTTATCTCCTTGTAGAAACACTATCAAAGCTACAACCTTCTTGACTAGCTCTTCATGTCCTCCTGTCAAACACTATTCTCATTATGTGGACACTTCTCAAGATTTTGTGTCAGTGTGCCTTAGACTCATAAGAGCATGCTGAGACAGTGCACAAAGCTGTAACATCTTCCATCTCTGTGGCTGCTTTGATAGGAAATGGGATTCCACTTTTGTTCTGAGATCAGGATGGTGTTATAGGTCTTTCTTCAAGCCTAAGCCAACCTCAGTTGTTGTTGGGAGATGCACATGTGCTGGAGCAAACTGGGGTAGTGCACGAACCCAGACCAGGGCTTGGGAAAGGTTGACTAAGGAATGTTTTCTTCCACTGTAAAGTTGAAGTAACAGTCAATTCAAGCAGCAGCCTCTGATGCCTGCTTAGAATTACAGTGTTCTGTGTACCTACAACACATGATCAGGGAGCGGGGGAGTCCACTGCAGACTCCACTCATGTAAGCTGTCTCCAGCTGTCACTAGAGATACTGGGAAGCAAGTCACCATCACAGGTATTTCCTGCTGCTGTCAAATGATGTGTAGTGACTAAAAGGGTTGCCAAGGCTGAGTAAAGAACAGGCTGCAACAGACAATATTTAATAAGTGAATCCTGAGACTTTTCCAGAGTTATTTCCATATTTATATATAGTATATTTTAAAATGGCTCTGCTTGCCCATCTACTTGTTTTCCTAGCTTGTGCCGTCTCTGGGATTGAGAACTTTGTCTCTCTGTCGTGTTCTGTCTCACAGGCATAGTAAAATGACAAACCAATCCCCTTGCTTCCTAGTTAATGAATAGACTCTAGGGTTTTTTTCAGGCAAGAGTATTAAAGAAAGCCTAGCTTTTAGCTATTAAAAATATTCAGTGATATTTATGACAGATTTTCCACTTCTTCTTTCCTGCTGCACATAATCTTCAAGATCATTAAAGGGAAATTCTGAGATTTTCCATGCTCAGTGCTAATGTAGCACTTGTTTCATAATGAAGCTTGAAATGGTGGGGTTTTGCTCTGCACATGATTAATGCTATAGTCCACATCCTTATCTGATAGAAAACACCAAGAGCTCCACTGAAGTAAATGAAGTTAGGATAATTTGCATTGGTTGAGGATGTGGCCCTGTATCTGGTTGACATTATCCTGCCTGCTACAGTATAGACACCAGCTGGGGTGCTGTTGTTTCTTTCCGGTGTGGGATGGGAAGGGCCTCAGTGGGAGAGAATGAAAGTAGAGAATGGCCATTGCTAGCACAAGTTAGGAACAAGCTCTCTGAAGTATAAGATGACTGAAATAAAAAGGAAAACTCACCATAACGTAGTGAGATGCAACTGAAATGGCGTGAACTTAGTGAAATTGCTCCGCTTCGTGTTACTCCAGAGGGATCAGTGCTCAGAAGAATTCCTCCAGCCCATGACTGTGATAAGGGATGGGAAACTTCTCCCATGCCTTGGGGTTTTCAAGTCAAACCAAATTGCTTCGGGGCTGTACCTCATAGCCGTGTGGAGGCTCTAACTACTACTGTGCAAAATGCCCTGTTTCTCAGGTGGAGCTGGCAGGAACCAGTTCTTCAGCTGCAGGGTTGGCTTTCTATTTGCATTTGGATGAAAACCAAGAGGTTTGTTTTTTTTCTCTCTGACTTTGAATATAACTATCTCTCCTCCTTTAAGTTGCCCTACTTCTTAAGCAGTGGTGTAGGTTGCAGTGCTGTAGCTACCAGGTTCTAGCCTTTTGTTTCAGAACGCTTGTGCCGTAATATTCCCCGTTGGAGGTGTCCTGCTAGAGGCACTGCCTCCCCTCCAGTCTCAAGGAGAACTCATAATTTCTCTGTGGCACAATGGAGGCTTGTTGGGTTGTAATTTTGTCCAGCATGAATGAAATAGCTGTAAAATAAGGTGTGCATTTTTAGTAGGTTACAATTGTGTTCCTTGAGGTGAAGGAAGAGACCCTGTACAGAAAAAGAATTAGTGTTTTTACTCAAATTTGTTCACCAAAATACTTTTTTGCAGTAGTTTTTCTTTTGTGTTCTTCAAGAAAACCTTAAAAATATTTGATCCAGCTAATGTTTAAATCAGAACATAATTCTTGTTGAATTGAGTGAGGTCAGACTGGAGCTTCAAGTAAAGGTCAATACAGTTTTTAGTTCCTTTTCTCTCCTTTATACCTGGTCCAGCACTTACACATAAGAAAGCTGGCCAGCTCTGAGATGGTGATTCAAGAAGGATGGGCATGCCTCAGAATCCATTGCTCCAGCTGTCTCAGGCTGTTCTGGTGAGCCAGAGGTTTGTACTCTTCAGTCCAGGGATAGAGAATTACAAATGTGTGCTGAAATAGAAGCCAGAGTTCAGGGTGAGGACACAGTAGAACAAAGCCCATTGCTATGGGAGAATTATAATAAATGGCATGAACAAAGCATGATCGTTTCAAATTCTTGCCAAATGTGACTTGGGATTGTCACTTTTCTTGGGAATATGGTCAGCTACCAAAGGAAAAAAAATAAGAGAGAGAGGGAAAAAGAGAGAAGCTGGTGATTCTTTGGAATTAAAGGTTTAGGATATGACATGGGGAATTAGACATGGGCCTCCTGTTAGAAAGAATGTTGACCTCCTTGCATAGTTCTGAAAATAAACCCGATTTCCAGCTCAGCTGGATTTTTTTCTTCTACTCAAGAACAAGCATAGATGTCACCGAGGAAAGGAGTAGATCTCATGCTTGGAAACTTTTGATGTAATTTTCAAATGCAGTTGTAAAACTGAGTGTTGACATGTAGGTGTCCACCCCCAAAATATTTACAAATCAAGCTATGTGTGAGCCTAGATTTTATGGTAGCAATAAAATATTGCTAAGTATTTCATGGTAAATCTAGGCTTCAGCAATAGTTATTAAAAAGAGGGGTAAACAGGCAGCAATAGCTGAATTGAGACTGTTTTGTAAACATTTAGACCCCTTCAACTATCTTTATCATTAGCACGTGCTTTTGGCAACTAGCACCACTGAAGTCTGGGCAAGTGAAGATGACACTCTGAAGTCAACAGGAGAGTATAAAGTGGCAGTAAAACATAATGTGCAGAACACTAAATTGGGACTCACAGCATCAAGTCCCGCTGCAGCACTGGGTGTGATTTGGATTCTCTCAGCTTCAGTTTCCCTGTGTGTAAACAGTGTTGATCTCTTTTGTGAAGTTCTTTGACATCTGCAGAAGAGAAGCACTGTAAAAAAGCTTGCTTGCTATTATGCATATCTTCAAAACAAAGCTTAATGCTCCAGCTCTTTGCTGGGTTGGGGTGAGTGTGCTTAGCACGTTGTGTGATCAAGCCGTAGATTACATAGGCAGCGGTTTGTAATAAGAGCCTTATCAGTAACAAAAACCCTTCTGTCATTATCAGACAAGCAACAATCGTATTTTAAAATGGTTGCCAAATGTGTTTATTTGAAGATGGTTGTTTCTAGCATGGCTCAAACCATTGTGTGGCAAGTGTTCAATTGCTTCCCACTAAAGCCAACATTTATAGCTTGGAAAACTCTGTTAGATAAATGTCAGTTTCTGCCATAATTTGTGGAATCAATACAAACTGAGTCAAAGAATCACAAACAGTAATGTGAAAATAAAATGATCTGCGTTATGGTTTTTAAGTAAATGATGATAAACTAATAAATGCCATTAGCTGCTGCCATTACTTTGTTGAATTTAGCTGATGTTACTGTGTTGACTTTAAAAGCTATCAGCTTAACTATATAAATCCATTTGACATGTCTTTATTCAGATAAAACTTTAATACTGCAAGTGTAGCAAATTAGATGCAAATGCTCTTTTTATTTTAAGTATATTTAAAGCTGCCTTTTCAATGCAAATTTTACAGGAAATCTCAACAAGCTAGGACAGACATCTTAGCTGTCAGCGTGCAGCACTTTCATTTCGGTCTCAGGCATGAGAGCTGCGTTTTGTCCCTGCAGACTGAGATAATTAAAACTACAGAGAGATGGTTTAAAATATACATGATACACAGTTACTTAAATTGTGGGATAATGCATAAATGCAGCCCTTAACGTTTTTTGATAGCACAACACTGACCAGATAACACAGCAGAGTGGATTGTAGAGAAAAAATATCTTTGTGTAAACAGTTTAATATTTGGGTGGGTGGGGGGTGTTGTTTGCTGGGTGGTTTGTTTTGTTTGGGTTTTTTTTTTTTTCCCTCTTCTATTTACTTTTCACTTAAATTATTGTGGAGGCACAGAAATACCAATTCACATTCTGGGTTCTGAATGCCCTCATTAAAAAGATACTGATATTATTAACTTTTTTTTTTTTTTAATTATGCTTTAACTTCTTTGCTTTTGAGCAGTCCATAACCTCCTTGGAATACATATCTATTTCAGCTTTCATTTGCTGAACCCCCTGAATGAGTTTATCCAAACAATGTGAATTTACTCAGATCTTTTTAAAATCCCACATCTCTTGTGGTTGATAAAGCTGACTTTAGCTAAGAAGAGTTGGATCAGGGTGATTTAAATTTCACAGTGAAAATGATAAGGGCTTTACTAGAAATAATAAGCACATTCAAATACTGTCATGGGCAAACAGTGGAATGTGCAGTGAGAAATTTGGCAAGGCTAGTCTTTTTCAGTGTTGATTTAATGAAGTAATGGATAGTAAAATAGAAAAAAAAAGAGACTTGCATTGAGAGGTAAACTTATGTTAATTCCATATCAGTAGTTTTATAAAGCTTTATTCATTAAAAAGCAGGATTAATGCTCTAATAACTTTTAAAATGTCACGGTGTTTAAAACCAACAAAAACCCCAAACCAACCCACCAGCTAGGGAAGAAGAGTCTCTTTTGGCAGCTCTCTACAAAGTGGCTGAGTGATACCCTATTATTGTCAGGAACCACATGTCAGTTTGTTGAGCCTGAGGATAACTTGTGTTTCAGGGAGAGAAAAAGAAAAAAAAAAAAAAAAGGGAAAACAACAACCAAAAAAAGCCCACATCCATTTAAGCTCCAGGGCAAACAATAATGGTCCCCAGTTTAAAATCGTTTTGAACATTTGCTTGTCCATTTAAGCAACACAGAGCCTCACCTTTCTCACTGAAATGGTGTGGGGAATCTGCACAGCCCCAGTTGCAGAGGGAGGCTTGTCTGGAGCTCTTACATTTGCAGGATCAAAAGGTCCAGATCTATGAATCCAGATGTGCTTTTGAGTGACGGCTGTTTTGAGCATTGCTGTGGAATAGGGCAAGGAGAGGGCCGGGAGCAGAAGGGAAGTTGTTTTTCGAGGCACTCTTTCAGACGCTTTATAGCCATCATTAACGGGGTTTGTGTGCGGCAGGCAACTGGCATCCAGAATTAGTGGGGTCTGATCAGTGAGGCATCTGGAAAAAAAATAAATCTACTGTGTATGGCACTTTCAAGAGGAGGCGAGAGAGAAGAAAAGGGAAGAAACATCACTGTGTTGCCAAAGGGCTGAGGTTAAGAATCCCTCTGTGCAATTTAACAGTTTTTAATTCCTACATTTTAATGCCTCGCAGGCCATTGTGTCAGTCTACTTTAGCTCCTTCAAGGAACCATCTCGCCGCTGCCAAGTGGATTAGCTCTCCGAGGGGCTGCCGGCTCCCTCCCGCTCAGGGATTGCATCCATCACCCCCCGGCGCTCTCTCGCCTCTGCCCCCGAGCCCTGCTCCTCGCTCCGCCCCTGAATTTGGGGTCCCGTGCCGTCAGCACCAAACGCTGCAGTGTCTAATGCCCCTGCCTGACAGCTTCTAAGTGGGATAAGCTTTGTTTTTCTCAGGTGCTCCCATGATCTTTCTTTTCCTTTTTTTTTTTTTTTTCCTTTCTTTTTTTTCTTTAAGGAAGGTGGTTAAAACCTAATAGAAGGCTTCCTGCCATCAGCGCAGGGGAGAAGCGGTCATTAGCAGACAGGGAAAGATCAATACGCCTGCCCAACCTTTCTGGTTGCAGTTCCAGTCAGTAATTATATAGCTGTTATAAATCCATGAATATCGTGTATAAGGAAAAATTAATCTCTTCAAAACAGCTTATTTCCATAGTTAATGACCAGAGAACTACAACTGACTTTGTCACTGACAACTCCTTCATGTTTCGTAAACAGATTTTGTAGGAATAAAATTATTCTAAGGTTAAAAAAATAATAATACGAGGTAAAATTCCCCCATCCACCACCACACACATATTTCCTGCATTTGGCTCATTACCGGACAAGTATGTCCTTTAAGACCTAGAGATTAATGAGCCATTTTATGAGACTAATACATTTTAAATTTTAACATTGGAGTTTGCATCTATAATTGTACAATTATACGTTCGTTTAGATTTTTTAAAGATAACTAATCACAGGTGACTAGAACTGTTTGAAGAGGCAGAATTTATGTTTCTCCTGCTGTAGGAGTACTAAATCATGCAGGAATTGAAATTGTTTTCCATATGACAGATAGCTCAGGCAAGATTAGTCAGTCACTGTTTCAGATATAATGCTTTTTTTATTACGCATACTTTATGTGGGACTATTATATTTGTAACGTATATTTCTGCATGCAGCAAATTAACTATTGTGTAATGCAAGGACCAAGAAAGAATATCATTAGTTCTTGCTATCCCGCAGTTTTGAGCAGCTGGTGAAATATATACCAATCATCCAACAGCTAGCTTCATGTTAACATGTATAACAAAGCCTGAACAATTCCTGTTTGACAGAACTTTCCCATGTAGTAATAAATAAGGCTGAATTATTGATGGTGATAACTGCTAATATTATTATGACCTCAATTAAGTGCTTTTTTTCAGACACATTAGCAACAAAAGGTCTTCTCTTTGCTCATTGCTGTTTTTTTCAAGTTCACTTTACATTAAAATCGAATTGATCAAACCTATTTGCCATTTCACTGTGAGTGGATAACCATAATGGGTAATCTATCAGCATGGTGCTCCCCTTAAAGCTATTAACACCTTTTGTTGTTTTACTCAAGTTTCTAAACGTGCTGAGAGGTTCAAAAAGGCAAACCCTACAATCTGTTAGGATTGCACCGAGCTGTGACTTGTGGCACTCTTTTAATTACCATACTTTTTAACTCTACAGTTAAATACTGATATTTCTGACACTAAGTAAGTCTTTATTTACTTATGAAGCTGTGAGACAGCTAAATTAAAGCTGATTAGCAAGATGGCAGCTCTGCTGCTTGCAGCTGAGGTGAGTTTAGCTGCAGCATGGCATCTCCCCACAGCTCGCTGCTTGACTCTTAGTCACTGGGGCTGAGATCACTCGGCAGCAAGGCAAATAAAGGGAGCTTAGAGTTTTTTACCCTTTGGCAAATTGGCAAATTGTATTAGTTACATGGGTATGTGTGTACAGCATGGAGCAGTCTGTTTGTGAGGGAGCTTTTATAAAAGGCAGAGGGAGATAATTTCCAGGGACAGGTTGTGTAGTGTGCATGCTTGGGGAGTTGTGGGATTACACTCATTAAAAAAGTGAAGAGCTAATCAAATAATCAGAGGAAGACTGAATAAACTGGAGAATACAAATACAGACCAGCTGTCTCAGGAAGGTGTCTTTCTTTTCACTTAAGTCTCTGTTGAAGGTTTCTACCCTTCCATAACCATTCCTCAGATCTAGCATCTGGATTTTGGAGAGTTGCCTTATTAATACTTGTATGGAGCTAAATAGCAGGGGAAATTCCTCCTTTACCTGCTCACTTCAAGCTTAGGCTAAGAGCTCTGGTAGTAAAATGCTAATGAATGGCCAGGTACATGCCTGTGCTGACCAGCACAAAACCCTGGTAATGTTCTTGGTGGAAATCTGGAAAATCTTGGTGAAAAGCCTGGATAGAATAAGCGAGGGAGTCCTTTATCCCTGTGCATGTTCCTCCTTTTAGTGCTTGGGGTTTTTGTAACCTTTATGTGTGTGTGTGAAGGTGGTGGTATTGTGGTTTGTCATGTTTTGGTTTTAATCCTTTCTATTCGGTTGCACCACTCGTAGCCTTGATGAGTGTGTGCTACTCATCAGCATGCAGAGGCCCGGGTGGAGATTTGTTCCCTTCGTGGCTTGCATTAAGGGAAGGAGCTGCTGTCAGCATGGACCAGAAGCTTCTGTTCCACCATGGGTTCAGGAGAAGTGGGAGCACCTCGGTAGGAACTTTTGTGGGGGGTTTGTACAGTGCTTGTAGGTTTGGTGAGAGAGCACAGTTTGATTTTCTGTAACAGGGAAGGGGAAAGGTTTCTGCCTAGCAATCAATAGGAAGCCTTGGGATCAGGCAAGCATGTTGCCTGTGACACTTCATGTGAGAGTCTCATGAGTTCATTCATAATTATTCTTACATCAAATTCTTTTAAATTGCAGAGTGCCACAGGTGAAGAAAGGGATCCCAGCTCACTGCTGGCACGAGAAGAGTCAATGGCACCGATTTAAACCAGGTTACACCTTTTATGATGTTAATGTCAGAAGTGGTTTAGGCCCTTTTGCTTCTACTTACATAGTGAGTCAAAAGCAGAGTGAAATAAAGAAATATTTGTGTTGGCTTTAAAACCAGATTGAAGATAAATTGCTGTTAAGCTCCATTTCTGTCTAGCTGTTGATACATGTAATATGGCAAATTAATTAAAAGCTTATACTCACAATATATAGGGATTTCAATTGTTTTAAAGTGGTGGTTAGTCTTTCAGCAACTAGAGGATACACATGACTGAGTTATTCTAGTGGATTGGTGCTTCCAGAAGCACATATTTAGTTTACCACATTTGCAGTTTCTTCATGTCAATCACCTTTTGTGCATTTTTATCATGCGTTGAACAAACCAGAACTGTCCTTTGCCCATTTTGTGAGTGTCCTGCAAAGCAGGGAATGAAGTGGGTCGATGACAGCTCATTCATCTCACTGTTTTTGAAAGGGATTCTCCTACTGGACATCACACAGAGCGGTATTTTTTGAAGCCCACCCACCTAGTACTAGTCCCCCTTCAGAATTGGTTGTATTTCCCTAAGGCACTTCTTGGAGTGGTAAATGTGCATCATCAAACAGCAGATTTCTTAATGCTATATAGTGATGTTGACTTTACTGATGCTTCAGCCGCTGTTGTCTTAATATAGGCTGTCGCTTGTATGTCAGCTGGAAACAAAAATCAATAAGCAATGAGAATGGGAGTAAAGGGAAAACGAAGAAACAAAATTATGAAGAATTCGGTGTCTTCCTTCATGAACTTTATTCAGCTGGTTGTGTGCATTTTACTATTTCACAGGATCTGCAGATAATCCCCACAGTTTCCTGTTCACATGAATTGAAACTCTTCCCATTTCGTGAAGAAGGAAACTAAGGCCCAGTAGCCGTGGTGGCAACTGCTCCAGCTCCTCAGATTGACCTCCGGAAAGCTGAGACAACCTGCTCAAGGGCAGTCAGAATCCAGGTAAATATTCATGCCTTCCACGTCTCTGTTCCCAAATAGTCTGTGCCCAGGTTGCTCAAACCTATGTGCTCGTGGGTGCGTGACACACATATTTAGTCAGCCAACAATTTCAGAAGAAGAAGCACGTTATTATTTAAGAGAAAGATTGGAGGTGTTTGGCACGCTCTTGGTGCTGTCCGATCGCGTTGTTTGTCCCTCTGTAGCGATGCGGGCTGGGCCGTGTCGCGTTCCCCGCAGCAGCAGTGCCTCGGTGGGGCCAAGGCTGCCCGGCACAGGGCAGGGGACACCCATCAGGGACACCCGCATCCCCCGGGGCGGGGGCGTTTGGGGGCAGGAGGGCGAGGAAGCGGTGCGTGTAAATGGCCAGGAGCGCCGAGAGCCCCTCACACGGCGCAGACGGGGGGTCATCAGCGAAGGCACCGAAGCGGCCACATCTGTGATCGAACGCTCGGTTGTTCGGTCCCTGCTGCTGTGTTTACCGCTCCTTAATGCGGTATTGTTTACTCGCAATTAAACTCTTTACCGTTAATTTCACTCGCAGGCGCTGAATTGGTCACAGGGCCCCAGCTGCCAGAGCCCAGGCAGATGTGCTCTGCACACTCGTGTAAGCAGGGCTGGGTTAGGCAGAGGCAGCTCCCGCAGCCGCTCTGTTCCCTTTCCCTTCTCTTCCCTTCCCTGCCCAGCCGCTGGCTCGGAGCTGCGGCGTGGGAAGCACTGATTCTTGTCAGCCCAAATTTCACACCGGAGATAACAAACGCTTGGAAACCCAGGCGCTGCTCGAAGGAGATAAGTGCATTTTCCCCCATTAATTAAAACGCATCTGTAAATTTAAGCGGAGATGGTGGCTATAATAAGTTTTGAGCTGGTGACAAATGTCGGCAGCAAAAGGCCTGAGATAAGACAATGTCAGATCCATGTGTGACATTATGTGTGTGTCTTCACCCCCAGCACACTGGAGCATCACATCGAGGGGCTTCATGGCCAGTGTTTGTGGCTGACACCGGTTCAAGTGACATACAACAGGGATTCTGGGAAATTGAGAGGGTTGGAAGGGAGAGTGGTTTGTGCATGTCTGATAGGGAAGGCAGGGGCTTTAAGTGATTTTGAATATTTGGTACTTCCCTAAACTTCTCTTGTGATTCTTTTGCCCTAAAGTACAAGCTGTTTATGTTGGTATGTTCAACATACCTATTCCATAGCTGACATCTGAAGTGATGTCAACCTGTAGAATATGTATAGGTGTCTTTAAAAATCATCTTTGTTCTTCCTCAGCTCTTTGCTAGTCATGTTAGGGACACGGTGGGCAATTATTTGAAGCATTCCTAACCTATCACCTGCAGTACATAATTATTTCTGGTGCAATGTGTGGGTGTGCTTCGCATTAAACACAAGAAAGTTAATGAAAATTGGGAAGGAAACTGTGGCAGTGGGATTCCATCCCTTGCTAGAGGTGAATACATTTGCCCCAGAAGCCGTGAAAAGTGCCTGGTCTTGAATCAGTCAACACTGCAATTGTATTGCAGCCTTTTTTTCCATTCTCTTCATCAAAGTGTATGATATAATAGTAGGGTCCAGATTTACTAACTGGGTTGCAGCTGGAGGATTCTGAGTAGGAACTGTTTCTGGCCCAGTTGCTCTGGTAGCTCTGATGCTGCAATATTTTCTCCTTGCAGAGGAAGCACAGAGAATGAGACATGCCTGCCTAGGAACACAGGCGTTTGGTTTCTTCCCAGAAAAAATGTAACTTTCCTTCTTCCTTTATCGTCTCTACTGAACTTGCCAGAACTGTGTTTGTCGTGGAGGTGCATTAGTGTCTTTTTTTCATGATTAAAGACCATCTCATTCAGGTAGCCTGTTAAAGATTCATGGTCTTTTGGACACTCCTGAGTTGTCCTTTATTTAAAGTAGTGACTGAAAAGGGTAGGTCTGCTGAACCCCATTTGTATCTGTGGGCTATCCATTCTGACATTACAGAGAGATGGCTTAATTTGAATTTCTGAGTACTTATGCACCAGGACAGGAACTCTACCTCCAGTTCTGGCCTAGGGTTCCATGACCAGGACTTTAGGACTTATCTGGTTGGTTATTAGGTGTGAAATATTGATTGTTTTTTTCTTGTTTGTTTGTTTGTTTTCTATAATATTTATGACATGTGACTATAGGAGCTACTCAAGAGAGTAGGTCTGTGTGTCCTTTCTGATGAGGCCAGTCTGTGCAGGGTGCAGTCTGTTTTTGTGAGGCATCATTAGAAAAGATGGGGGAAAAAAAAAGGCTTTTTTAAAGCAGTGTAGGTTTAGCATTCCCAAATTCCCCTAGAGGCTGGTGATGATCAAGTGGCCATTCATAATAATATTTGATTTCTTTTACATTTTTTTCTTACATTAGATTAGTTCCTGTTACATACTAATTATCTAAAATGTTATTACATTATTAGATATTATTTTCAACTCAAAACAGTAATAAAGTTATTATTTCAATTATTCAAAATAGAGCTGCAGGAATGATTCAAATGAACTCTTTATTTGATCATCTTACCTTATTGCTGTAATTGCAGCATATCCATGACTGTGTTCAAACTTTTTAAAATTTATTACTAGACAAATACATTGTGCATATTTTTCTTACAGAATTGATCATAATGTTGAAACTTTGGTCTGGGTTGTAGGTGGCTTATTTCAGACTGTCAAAATAAATCAAAATTTATTGTGGCTGTTCTTGCAAGGCAAGTCTTATAAGTACTGTGCAAATTTAAAATCTGGTTCCAATAAGTGGCTGTGTTGTACTGATTTGCCTTTAAAATTCACCTTCCATGAAAAACAGCATCTACTTATTTTTGCACTCACCTTTAATTGGTTTCAGTTTTTTAAAAAAGTGCAAAGATCACATGGAAACTGTAAGGTGTTTACCTACCCTACTGTCCTGGAACTGTGTGTCATGTGTTACTTTTGCTATGCAAGTTGTCCTTTCATTCACTTTCAAATCAAAGGCAGGGAATTAGGTGCAGAGCGGTTGTCTCTTACACTGTGTCAGTTCACTGCTGTGGTTTAAAGAAAGCAATGTATTCACTAATTTTAGTTCCTGTAGGGCTCCTAAAATGCCCATTGGCCTATTGCAGATCCTTAGGAGTTGTATCCCATTCGAAAATACATCCTCTCTTCCTAAGTCTGTTCCAAGAAGTTCCGCTGAAGGAGCAGTCACAGACCATTGGCCTCCTGTCCATTGGTTCCCGTTTTGTACATCATACTCAACCACTTGGTTTCACCTTTTCCATAAGCTCATCATCAGTCACCTACACGAAGTGATACTGCTGACTTTCCCTGACTGGGAAAAGGTAACAGTGTCCTGTGCACTCTCCACGGTTGTTTCTTGGTGGTATGCACAGTAGCGCAGTGCTAACGATTTTTTTTTTTTTTTTTTTTTTAAAGACTATCTGTGTGAATCAGCAACTCAAAATGTGATATTTCCCAAGGTAACCTTAGAAGCAGACGGCCAGTGAGAGGCATCACCCGAACCCCAAGCCCCCGGGGCAGAGGAGGCTCGGCGGGGCAGTGCGGGGCATCCCCGCAGCTCCTGCCACTGCTGGAGCTGCAGGGAGCTGTCCCCAGTGGGACACGGACAGCACAGCCAAGGGCTTTGTCAGGCCTCTCATTGCTGCGGGAGAATTACGGGACATTAATCCTTTTGAAATGCCCTTACTAATTCTTCCACTTTAGTTCCTGTGAGCGCGAGTTTCTCCTCCCCTGAAGCCTACACGTTTTATTAGGTATTGTAAGTGGCTACACCTGCAGTTTTAAGTGACTAACACAAATGTTATAATGGTCGCGATCAGTCAAAGAAAAAGTTCAAAGTTCAAAGGTCGGTCTTTTGTAACTGGCGAGGAAGAGCTATGGGATAATAGCTTGTTAATGTTATTTACCTCATCCAGCTGAAAAACTTTCTGTTGTGTCAAGACATTTACGTGGGCAATTCTGGGTATTGTCATTTGAATAGGGGTTAAATTATTCTGTTTTGTCATTAAGTGATCCTTGATTGGCAATCCACTACACAATGGGTGATCATTAGGGAAAGGCCATAAAACTGTTACACCATTTAAGAGGGATTGGTGAATGAAGCCAGATATCTCCAAGACCCGTCGTACCCCCACCCCCAGACTACAGCTGCTGGAGAAGCAATTTAAAACAGAAACGTTTAGAGGCTTGGAACAATTTGGAACAGTCATTTATTCCCTAATTTTGTTTTGAAAATATTTACACTGAGGTGAACCGTAGATAAACCTGCTATAGTTACCTAAAACGTGTTTAGTATTGTCAGGTCTCCTGATTTTGTTGTATAACCGTAAGCATGAGCAAAGTTGCTCTCTAAAACCCAGTCTGAGTGCTGAGGCTGTATCAGAACATTAGTCCTACCAATAATGGTATGGTATGAAAATGAGGCAGAAGCCCAAATCAAAGAGCTTGAGAACTGGAAGACACAGAAGGAAGTATAACTTGCTTAATGAAATTGCCTTCAAATCCAGATGTTGATGGTATTCAAGGCCTGAGCCACAGCTTTTGTGAGCCCCAGGCTGATGGCTACCATTCAGATCCAGATGCTTTCCAATCCTAAATTTTCTGTCAAGAAAGGTGACAACAGGCTTTTCAGTCTAATGTAAATCACTTAAATTGCTGTAACAGGTATTGTAGGCTGGAGCCAAGATTGTTCAATACATATGTTAGTAAGGCACTGTTTCTGCTGTGGTTAGACCTGTCCAAGTAGGGTTCCTGCCTTCCTCTCTCCTCATCAAGGTCCTGGCCTTGGCTCCTGTCTGACCTCCAGCTGATCTATTTCATCCCATTGCAGGAGCAGGAAGGCAGGGGGTAGGAGTATGTGGCTTAGACAGGACAACTGTCTGGTCTTGACTTGCTTCAGTTGTCATGGGACCAACATAAGAAAACTCATGCTGTAGTTAATTGATGGCTTCCAGCCAGCTTTACCTGACTTTACCATCCTCAGCTTTTGTTTTGATGCTCAGGTGGCCCCTGGGGACTGGGTTTTCTAGCAGCTGTCCAGATAGTTTCACCCATGCTCTTGGGAATGGTGTTTTTTTCCATGACTGAAAAGCCAGCATAGCTTTTAACTAAAACTGCAGAGTAATGAACTGCTTAGTGATTTGTCCTTCCTTTTTTATATCCCAATTACAATTGTGGCTCATCCCACTTGAGAAAAACATACTCTGTGGTCCGCAAAGAGACTTTTTTTTTTTTTTTCAACTGCAATTAAAGATAGGATTCTTTTCTAGTAATTAAGAATGTGCTGTTGCAAGCTGTGCAAGCTGACAATAAGCAGCCCAGTCTGCTGGGGAGACTAAGAGCTGAGGCTGGCTGTGTTTTCCAATCCCCCCCAGATGGGTAGTTAGACACCCAGTCTGCAACCATTCACTCATTTTCTTGACTTGGAAGGATCCATTGTCTTTCAGGGCCTTTGGAGAGTATTATGGTGACAAGTGTATGAGATCAGATGTTATGCTGTAAATCTGTCTTTAAAAGGGAAAAGAGAAAAGAAATAGGAAAACATCCATGTTTTTACATTGAAGTTCCAGCACAGCAATAGTCAAAGATGTTTTGAATAGCAATAGACAAAGGTGTTTTAATAGATTCTGTGTATTTTCCAACATCTGAATTTCCCTTTAAACTTGTACTAGGTAAATGTTACTCAGTTGCCCTTTTAGAAAACAACAATTTGACTTTTTTCCCCTCTTTGTATTCTGACAAATATTGGTCTTGATGAGTGTTAAGGGAGTAGAAACGCTAAACATCAAAGTGCTCATTATCAACCAGCCAGCTGCACTCCCCCCTGCACCTCCTCATCACACACAAACCTGATCTTTTCTGTGGGGACCGTCCCCCCCAGAGACACAGAACAAGTTCTTCTCTATGCTAACAGTGCACAACATTGTCAAATGATGTGTAATGATTTTATAATGTGAACTAATGCCACCAGGGACTCAACTGAGACTTCTGATTTCATTACACTCAATGCTGAGGCTGGTTTGGAATATGAATTTGGGGCAAAGATAAAGGCTATGTCCTTTACCTCTCAGCCCTTGACCAATGTTATTTGGCATGGATCCAGACAAGGATCCTGCCCCAGGTATCTCAGGAAAATAAAACTGGTGATTTATGTGTGTTTCTATAAAACACTGGGAGAGCTACTAAGTACCTTTTGCTAAGTAAACCTTTGTGCCATGATTGAAATCTTAGAAGTCAGGAGAAACTTCCCTGCTGTGTCAGAATCAGGCCTTGGCTGGCCAAGACAATGTTCTTAAAAGCTGTTGGTTAACACTGTCTGCAGAGTTTGAGGTGAGATTTTGTTCTTTCTCATTGTTTTTAATTAAAATAGATGTATTAGTTAACCTTTAATTTATAGGTAGCTCTAGAAATGTAAAGGCACTGTATGTATTTACTCTGCACTAGATTTATGGTCTATTCCATTGAACCTTTTTGCACAATGACAGAAACATAACCACACCTGTGAATGGTGCTCCTTTACCTATTATCATCTGTGCTAGCATGAAGACTAGGATACCTGTCTGATTTAAGTTATTTAATCTTTCTGTGTCTAGGAGACTGTGAAAAATAGAAAAAATGCCACAATACTTTTGTGTAGAATGGATAATATAGGAATTAGCTTCCTTCTTCATTCTGATGTAAGGGGAAAAAAAAACCCCCGGCTTTCAGTCAAATTCTCATCTACTGTAAGTATGTCTCGTTCTATTGTTTTCGAGACAGTTTATCCCATTTGTACCAGCAGAAAATGTAGGCCATGCTAGTGACAGCAGGGAGATGAACACCCTGAGTACCTAGCTAATTTTCAAATGTAATCTACCTGCTAATGTGTGATATGGGAACTAAGTGTCCTTTATATACTCTTAAAGCACTTTAGATGCAAGAGGGATAGAAACTAATCCACCTTCAAAGGTAATTATATTGGGAATTACACTACTTCATGCAGTAAACTGTATTCAGTACCCTGCCCTTTTTTTTTCCAGCACTACACCATTGCCACAATTTTAGATATGAGTAAAAGTTAATCGTAAGTCAATTAAATTCAATATATGAAATGGAAAGGAGAATCCTTACAGAGACATAAAAGCATCTAAAATATAAGTGGTGATTAAGCTTGTTTCCTCTTGTGCTTACACATACTGGAAAAATGATTTATTTTCATCACCTAATATATTTAAACTATCTTGGTTGTAGGGGGTCACAGCTACTGTGAGATGGGAGGAAAGACAATACTAATCAAAAGTAAACCATGCCACTTTTTTCCCTAGTGCCGCTAATCTTAATTGAATCAATCTCATGGCATATGTTGACAGTGAAAGATTGCTCGAACCTGGGAGGCCAAGCTGGACAGAGCCTCCAGAATAAATAAATAAAAAAAAAAATCTTCTTTAATCATTAATTTGTTCATTCGCTCCCATTTGCTTCCATTCTTCAATGTCTTAGAAGATGTACCCCATGCAACCTTCCTCTTTAGCAATCATTTCCAAGTGTTTCTCCCAATATGCTCATGTGCTTTTGAAGAAACTAATTTGCCTGAGATGAATACAGCAGAGACGTTTTTTTCTTCTTCTTCTTCCTTTTTTTTTTTTTTTTTTTTTTTTTTTTAAAGAGAAATATAGTTGGATTTTACAGATGATTTGTAACAGAACTGAGTCAATTTTGGAACTGAAATATTTGCTCTTAGAGGATATTATGTAAATCGTACTTGGACTAAGATGGAGTTGAGGAGTAGTTTACAACCTATTCATGGATTTACAATAGCCCTGCTCCTATAAAAATAAAGCAGAAAGGTGAAAACCTTTTGAAATTTGTGGAAAAACAAGATAACTTTATGCAGGCATCCTGCAAATATATATGAGAGTTCCACAATGTTATAATCATAACAACCAATAAATAGTAAGAGTCAGTCAGATTGACTTTTCCTCCAGGATTTTGCTGATGTTGGTACTGTTAGAATTCCCCTTTGACTGTTATTTAAATTTTCTTATTATTTTGTTGTAACTGAGACAGCAAACTCTACACACTTACTTGTGCCTACTTCTCCAATTTCCCGGTGATATATATATATATATATCATATATATATATATATATCTATATATATATCTTGCCTTAAATGTTTGTCAGCATTACAAAATTACTTTAATAAATTTCTTAATACGTGAGATTGAGGAAGATGGTGTATGAGCTATTATTTCTGTTCTGTTCTTCATATCTGCAAATGTTTGTGTTTGCTGAATTATGAGTGTGAAAATCTTGAAGTCTGAAAGGGTAGAAGCATCCTTGCGGAATCAGTATCTTAAAAGCTACATTGAAGTCTCTCTAGAGATAAGTCTAGATTAGATAGATTCTTTCTAACAAATAGTTTTAATTAAATAATTAAATTTAATTAAATAAAGTGTGACATATAAGGAGAAAAGTTTTTATGAACTTTTGTAATCTGTTATGAGCTAATATAGTTTAAAACCTCATTATACTGTGCATTATTATGTATGCAATGAGATGGTATTTGATGATGAAAAACAGGTTTATTGTCCAGGTGCAATAAAACATCCAGTATAGTATCAGAACCTTGCTAGAGATGTAATGGTTAGTGCTGAGCATATATTGTCTATGCTAAACTTAAGTATAGGAGTGTGTAAATAAATTACCTATTTTCCCAATACATTTATTCTTTCTATTAAGTAACTCCATTTATTCCATTTGATTTGGGTATGGGCAGACAGAGACATACACTCTTAGGTCATTTCTCAGGGACTGATTACACTGTATAACTTGAACTTCTTCCAAAGCTCAGAAGTCAATCTTAACTTCTTACTGTTGTATTGAAAAAAAAACCCAAATCAAATATATTTCCCATAAATGAAAAATCCTTTATGCTTTAGTAGCCCAAGTCAATGTCATTTACAAAATTAGAAAAAGAAATATCAAACCCCAAACCTTTCAAATGGTAAATAAATAATTTCATCCATATTTAAAATCACGACAGCATATTTGGTAAAGTTTCTTCCTCAAGCCTACCCTCTTTAAGAGTGCCTCTTGTTTTATTTTGATGTATATCTTTATAGCAGAATAATTAGCATTTTACAAATCGGTGATGGTGAGGGCAATAAATCCACATTCACATGGTTTTGTATTATGGAGATCATTTAAGTGAGTGTAATTTTAACATTTTGATGACAGTTTTAGGATCCTACCAAGCAGTGATAAAGCTAGCAGTTATACTATGTGATAATTCTGCCTTTCATTATGATGCAGTTCCTCCATACTAAATCAGGCCAAGATGCAAGCGCTTACCCCTGGGCAAAATTCATTCATTATGCATGTAGGTTATTCCTAAAATTATTGATAATACTTTTCATAATAGTTATTTTTCATGCATTAACTTTTGCAGCTGTATTAGTATTGAGGATCTTTCTTTTAGTCTTGAGTATTTCTTGAATAAGAAATACAACCGCAGAGCCTCTTTTAGTTTCTTAAAGTTGAAAGCTCTCCTCACTTTTAATGCTGTAAGGCCACAGTGCAATTCTGAGACAGTGTATTAAGCTGTGCTTGAGAAAAACATTAGCAAGAGGGTAATGAATGTCCTGTGTGCCACTGCAGTTCAAAACATGGCCCAGGAACCTTTGTTTGCTGTAAGGAAAGTAAGCAATCATGCTGCTGAAACTGAATACATTTCAAGAGTGTGAACTTGGTACCAGGTTTGTCATTTTCCTTTACGCAATATGCGAAAGTATCAGCTGATCAGAAGAGTCAGCAGCCAAAGCCCTTGTCAGCTGGGAATTTCAGCAAGTTGCAAAATGGGTTTTGCTGCCAGAGATGCTCATTTGCAATGCAGGAATTTGAGGCCCAGACTACTCTTAGTCAGTTCTGAGGACAGGAGTGAGAGAGGAGTGAAAATTCATCAATGAAAATTTTCTTACCTGCTCTTTTGTTGCCTTACTCTTGAGTTCACTGTGGTCTGTAATATTAACTACATCGAAAACTAGAAATTTTCAGGATGGATCATGCCATCTCTTTTTTTTTTTTTTTTTTTTTTTTTTTGACAGATGTTGCATGTGAGATGTTGTAATCTCCTCTGTAACGTGGCCTTATGAAGCCTGGTTACAAGAGAGGCAGCTCAGTAGCATGAGAGGCAGCATGGCATAGGAGGAGGTTCCTGTATTGGTGGGTCTGGATACAGTCCAGGATATATCCTGTATGTTGACAAGGCATTGTTTCTGTGGTGTGTGAAGGGTGATTAGATGACTCATTTGTTGGGCTTTTGAGGTGCTATAGTGAATTTTAGGTTAATTTCCACTCTCACTGATCCTGTGCCCATGTCAGAAAATTCATTGGACTGGAGGGAATGATGCCTGAGGTCAGCCCTGCCCTTCAGGCACAGACTGGACCTGGTGGAAGGAGGGAGGAGGAAGAAGTGGCAGCTGAACCAGATCCCTCTGTGACCCATGTGAGAGGAAAGGCTCATTTTATTGCTTCTCTTCCCAAGCACATTTGCATAGAGGGTAGGTACAGTTCAGTTCAGCCCTATATATGTGCATAAATGCAGCTTATTGTTTAATTAAGAGATAAATGATTGTGTTTGGATTAGAAAATACAAAGTTTTATTCCTTCTTCCTTTCTCCTCGTATAATTTCTACTACAGCATGTGTTTTATCTTTTCATATGCTGTCTTTTCTGCAGGAGCCCAGCACTTGACCTTCACCCAGTCTGACAGCAGAGAGGTTTCGGTCATCTCAGTAGCCACATGCGAGTCAGTCTCAAGAAACAGTCCCTAGCTGATGTTTTAGAAGTCTTTATGTAAAGGCATGAGTCATCTAAAGAACACAGCATCAGCATAAATGGTATTTACTCATTTGGGTTTACAGACTGGAAAGCAAGTGTTGAGCTGAAGAGAGGGAGGTGCAGTGCAGCAACAAGTGGGACTAAGGGAGCTGCACATCAGCTTTAATCTCTTGGAACCAGCAGCCATTCCAGCTCAAATCTTTGTATGTCATACAAGATGACTTTATCTGTTCCCAGCATGCTATATTTTGGCCTGGATTTATCTCACTTAATTTCAAGGATTTTCTTTGTCTATAGAGACAGTCTAAGGCAACCAAGTTCCCCATGTAGGGAGATAGCTCACAGTGTACATCTAAGCTCTTTCCTTAGCCTATTTTTTTGCCTCCTGGTCAGGGATGTGGTTGTAATGAGACAAAGGTGGAAAAAGAGCTGGCAGGGTGGCAGCAGGAGACATTTTGCCTTGTTGGCTAAATGGCTCTTATACCTCCTACACATTTGGGGAAAAGAGTAAAGGAGTATGAGTGGAAGTGAAAGCCATCCCTCAGCAAGTCCCTGTATTTCCTGTATCTCACATCTATTTTTAACAAGACACCAAAGAGCTGTTGTAAGAACAAGCAGAAACAGTCAATGTTACCCCAGCTGATCAAGTAAAACCAGGAAAAGGTCTTGTGTTCATCAGACATTTTGTTATCTTCCAATGTATGAAGTGCATTCTTTGGGGAATAACTTCAGAGAGTTGGATTTTCATGGTTCGCTAACTGTAATAAATAAATCTAAATAAATCCAAACTTCAATGCCAAGGACTGAATCAAACCCACTTATTTTTATACTGAAAATATCCTGGCATTAAAAGGCTTAGCATGTTGGTCTGTTCTGTTTAACAATGAGGCGAAAAAAATGGTGCAGATGACTGTAGTAGTAACTATAAAATGCTGGAACTCTTCTGTAGCTTCTCTTAAGGAGATAGTTTGAAGTTGCACACTCAGACTTTTTCTTCACATGACTAATCCACTCTCCTGTGACCTATCTTTGGTTTGATATTGAATCAGGAACAAGAACTGTAGCTTCAGCTGACCCCAAACATTTAGTTACATTAATCACAGGGTGTTTTTGGACTCTGAGCATACTGAATGAAAGACACTTTCTTTGCGAGACATTGATCAAACAGTCTACAGGTATCAGTACATCGAGGCACATTAATCATCTGGTGCATTATCAGTTCCACCAGGAGAATATGTAAATGTGATTCCTGTCAATGATAAGGGAAAGCAGAATTTATTTTTAAAAGTGGTCCTTCTGGAGCTGTTGATATAATCTTACCTAAGACAATAGGTTGTAAAGATACATTTTAGCAGGGCTGCCAATGAACATAAAGAACAAGCAAATTAAAGCTATCCAAAAAAAGGGAAAAAAGGAAAAGATAGTGGCTATACTTCAGTCACTTGTGGGAATTGCTGTTCCACAACATTGTAGAGGAGACTTTTTCTGCGTAATAAAACAGGGCAGTTTTGTGAAAGCTCTTATAATTGTTCTGTAACCATAAAAGCTTTGCTTAAGAGTGATGTTATTCTGCTCTCTGCTTCAGTGCTCCTGCCCTAGAATATACCTGTGATATACTTGCCTCGTGGCTGAGGATGTGATGCTCATACTTACTGTGAAACTCTGAGGCAATGCCTCACCTTCGCAGATGGCTCACCTTCACTCATATTAATGGGGTTGCCTGACTGAGGGTTGCAACATGCATCTTGCTGAAAGCATTTTCGCATAGATTTTCTTATATAATTGATTATTTACTCTGTTTTTTTCTCAAGAAAAAAAACTTTTTGCTTTTCTTTCTTCCTTGTTTTTAAACCTGTGCCAAATTAGTACACAAAAAAAAATGCATTCTGTCAGTCAGGGGGAGTGAAGATGTTTCCTGGCAGAAATCTTTTTTGAAGTCTTATCTGAGGGGATTAGGGACCTAGGGCAGGGATATTGGTAGAGATTGAATATATAAAATGATAATCTCATTTCTACTTCTTGTCTCTTTAGTATTCTTTTTTACTTTTCCAGCATCTTTGGGGTACAAAAGTGGAACATGGTATCCTTTGGGAAGATGAGTGCTTGTCTGTAAAGGGTATGGCTCTTGCTGGCTTTTGGTCCCTGAAGGCTGGAAGAAATGCAGTGCAATCTGTGCTCAAAGGCTGGGAACAGAGTTTGCTGTGGGTCTAATTTTGGCTTTGTCCAAGTAAGGAGGAAGTTCTGCAACAGTGCAAGATCACAAAAGATTTTAGGGGTTTTTTTAAGCAGTTTGAGGGGCAAATGGGCTAAATCCTGAAGGTTTTGAGGGAATAGGGCTAAAATGTACTTTTGAGACATTAGGGTTTGAAAGTCACATAATTAATGCCTCCTTATCCTGTAGCTGAGACAAGATCCACAGGGTTTGTGTTTTCTCTCCTTACAATACAGCATTTGGTCTAATGGTCAGCATTATGGTTCTCATTTAAATGTGGAAGAGTTAGGAAAACTTGAATGTAATTGCAATATGTCTGTGTAAACAAAGACATGATTAACTGCATATACACAATGCTGCCTGGGAAGCTAGCAAGGAAAACAACATGTACAGTTTCTGCACATGCAGTAGACCTCTTTCAATGTCCTTCCTCTTCCGTGTTTAATACTGTTTGTCATCATGTTGCAACCATGTGCCTTTCATAATTATATTTACAAATACTTGTAGTTTTTTCAAGGTCACAGGATTACGTCTGCACATTTCAATAATTAGTCATATAGTGTCTTATGGATTGCCTTCATCATATCTCACTATTGAGCAATATCATAACACAGCTCTTAAGTGAAAGTACTTGTGAAAATGCAGGATTTTTGTAGAAATGACCCCAGCTCCCACTGACTAATGTAAGAATTAAAGAGCATGCCACTGTGTCCTTGGGACTCTCCATATGTAGCTGCACCTGCACAGATAATATTGTTAATGGCATTTTAATATGAAATTTTTAAAGTCTCAGGTTTACTGTTTAAAGGGACAAAAATAAATACAATATTTCTTGTTTGCATTGTACCTTGTATTTCTCAAAGTTCTTTCAGGAAAAGACCAGCTACTGACACTCTTCCTGTGTCCTCTTCTGCTTCTCTGGAGAACACAACTGGAAACTAGTTAGGTCTTATTTGTGCAGGAAATGAAGTAGGCTTTCAACATACCATGGACATAGTTAAAACAGTAAAAGAAACTCATGACTTGCTTGGGGAAGGGAGTAAACTATATAGTCTAAACTGGTATATGATACATACCACCTATCTCAAACTGGGGCACAGAAAGCTTAGGAATCTGCAGGTTTATTACTGTGAGTTAATACATGCCAGTTAAAGTCTTCAGGGAAACCAGGAAGAAGAAAAAACCCTTAGGAATGACCAGAAATCCACAAGTTTTCTTGAAGAAGAAGGAAAACTTTCAATGCCTGTAATGGTGGTGGTAGAATTCTATCCACAGAGCTCAGGACACTGGGGCTACCTGGAGAGGCAGGTACCCAGGAAGAGCCCAGAAGCTGCTGACATTTCCAGGGTGGCACAGAGAGCCCAAGGTAAAAAACAACTGAACCTTCTGCATTGTGAGAGTTGGAAATGACAAAAAACTAGTGAGAGCTGGAAATGACAAGTCAGCAGATTGTCACCCATTCCACATATTTCTCTCTTCCTTTCCCTTGCCCCTTTAGTTTTACACTTCTCCACCCCCTTCTTTCTTTAACTACTGCTTTAGCTCTTCTTTCTCTTAGTTCTCAGTTATATTATCCCACTGGAGTATTTGAGTGTCTCTAATGAAACAGGACTTTTGCTGCCAGCAGTCATTTTTCTAAGGTGTAATCAACTAACTGATAAAAATAGCTGATTATAGCTGCAAGTTCATGCCACAGCAGTAAAGAGAGACTTAGCATTTCCATTACAAGACTCATTATTGAGAGGTTTATAGCTCAGTTATTAAAAAAAAGGTGCCATGAAATTTGTTATTACAGTAGATGGAAGTTTTTTCTGAGTCCAGTATTTAAAAGTCTGGTTTATTTTCTATTTCAGTCTCATGGTCTATGGGCATAGAAAAAATAAACAATGAGAAAAAATATGTACCCATACTAGTGCTAGTGGCAAATGGCACAGGTGGATACATAGTTTATAATGGAGCAAAATAAAAATTGCTGCCCAGGTCTTGAAAGAAATGCACTTTAGGCAGCTCTGAGCTCATCACAGAGAAGACAAGCAGAAAGCCAGTACCACACAGTATGTCCTTGATGGTTTGGCTATTGTGGCCTGCGATGGACTGGGTGTTGTACAGTGGAGGTCTAGGGCTAGCACTGTGACTTCAGAAATTCCTGTGAATGATGATGAGTCCACTTCTGAGACCATTTCTTCTGTTTGTTTTTTCCTTTGAGAAGATCTAACTCCTGGTTGATGCGTTATCAGTAATACTCATTCCATTGTGAGGGACTCATTCCTAACCCATAGGAAACTTTCAGAAGAGGAAGAAGTGGCCTGGTTTTCTGGTTCAGACTGCCCAGGTCTGTTTGCTCACTGTGTTCTGGGCTCTTTGCTCTTTTCTTAGAATAAATTTTGTCATCAATAGGGGTAAATACAGTTCATTTCACACCAAAATCTTTTCTTTTAAAGCAAATTTATTGTTGTTGAAAATTCCATTTGGGGATAATAGAGTGGTGGGACATATTCAAGGTCCAGAGGACACAAATAAAATTCAGTAGATTAAATGTATATCATTAGAAAAGGAATTATATTAATGTAACATTGAAGGATGATAAAAATAAAAATTTTATTAACTTTTTGAAATTATTTTCAGTGCAGAGGCTTGTGTTGACAGTTCCTTCCTTTGGGATCACTGCAATGGAGCTATCTTCAATGTTACTATAACCTTTTCTTTTTTCTCCCCTTTTTCCTTTCCTTTTAAATGAACTATGTGTTCAACTTTGAAAATATGAGCAGCTTCATTTATTGCAACAGAACTACTTATGTGCTTACAGATAAGAAAGCAGGGAACGGCATGCAAGAATTGCCTTCTTTTTAATATGTATAAAGGCCATCAAATAAGAGGTAAGAAGTTTGAATTTTTAGTAATGTCAATATTCTCTCAGGTCTGGGTATGTTGCTTTTGTTTTAACAATTGTACGCTGTTTTATGTTGCAGTTATTTCCAGGGGATTTTATTTTTTTTTTTTCTCATGTATGCTTCCTTGAGTCCTGGGAATATTTTAAGAGTTCTTTTGACATTTCTACATGGAGGTTCTCTTATCTTGATGTATGTATTTCTCTACATTTATGTTTTGCTAGAATGTTGCCTTATTTTTCTTTCATGCTGTAACTACTTTTTCAAATTTTCTTTACCATTCTGATGGGCTATTTATTTATTTATTTGGAAAGGTGGCTTTTAAAATATAGATAGAATTTTTAAAAATCTCCTTTTAGTATACCTGAATTGTTCTGGTCCAAGGTGAGCAAATACTAGAGAAATGTTGTTTACTTGAAATTTTCAAAGATGTCCCGAAGGCAGCCACCTGGAAATACTAAAGAGCGAAGGCTGAGATATTTATGAGGAACACTGTGGTGGCTCTATCCATCAAGATCATCATCCTAAGAGATGTTGTTTATAAATGGGTTATGAGCTTCAACAGTTTTATTAGGATTTTTATTTGTGCACATTAAAACTAGGTGTGTTATAGTTGATCCATGCAGTTGCTGCCATTGCTGAGCAGATAACCTGAGGACAGTTTCACAGCGTGCTTCATAATTTGCAATCTGCAAATGTGAGTTCACTTTTAATTATAGTTTTTTTCTTCAAAATAATAAAATACTTCTACGAATATGTCCGTCCATAGGAAGTTTCAACCCTGATTTTCCAAAGCCCCTTTGCTGGCTGTTGTAGACCTGGGTTCTTGACTGCTTCTCTGTCTGGCCTCCCTGTTGGAAGAGGAAATGCCTGTAGACGTGATGGGAAAGCAGATTGCTTATGAGCTGCCTTGTGCCCTTTAGATTTTAGTTTTCTGTGGATTTAACTTGCCTGGACTGGAGACAGTTGCTCTCATGTGCAGATAAGATGGTTAGGTACAAATTCCCAATTAGACTCCAATCACAAAATCCTTTGAGGATGAAAGAGTAGATGTTTCACTAGGCTTATTGGTCTGAAAATTAATGGTTTGTCTCTGAGTCTGTGGCCTGTGTGCACAGTGACTGTCCTGGATTACCCACTCACTGCTGCCTTACAGGAGAGTCTGACAAATCATGTGTTTTTAGTGTGCTACTGTGTTAAACCATTACTTTGCTAACATGTCCCTTGGGCTGTAGTCTGGAGACAGAAGTCAGAAGATATTTCCTTGGTTGAATACTTGTGGAATGAAAACTATTGCCATTTGAAAGCGTCATTTCATGGGGGAAAGGGAGGAGGGAGAGCACAGAAGGAGTATGTTGATTGCGACTGACATGCGCCTTAATATCTGATGTGGCTTTCACACTTGGAAATATTCAGGGCTCCATATGTTCCCCAAACCCCACTGAACAGTGCATATAACATTGCCTTTATCATTCTTTAATCTCAGTTTAATTGCTGTGGTCAAATTACCCCACACTTAATAACCCACAGCTTGGTATATTATTTAATATGGTTGACACATACTTTGTTTTAAATGTCAGTGCTGGTAAAGCCCTGGAGTTGGCAATGCTGCACATGATAGATGGCAGAGGAGATGGATCATCTGTTCTTTGTCTGTGCTGTTGGTATGTTGGCTGCAACTTTTTCAACTGTGACACTAGACTCATGCCAAACCCAAAGCCACTGAATGGGTAACATTATCCCTTGTATCTGATGCTTTGTAGCTGATCATTCTCAATTTCTCTGGCTTTTTTTAAAGGAATGTGTAATATTATATCACCCAAGTCAAAGTGGTGAACTAGTGTTGTTTTGAATGGGCTGCTTTAATTATTTCAGCACCCAGTGGCACCTTTGTTATTAAAGGATTTTCACAAAGCAGTACATAGTCTAATTATGAATTTACACAAGAGACTGTAACAGCATCTGCTGGGTAAATAATATACATTTGTAAAATGGTCTAGTTACTAATTTACACAGCCGACCACTGAGACACTGAAAGGCTGTTGCATTCTGTCATGTCAGCTCTCAAACACTTCCAACATTCCTGCTTCTCTCTACAACTGTAACAAAACAGTGAAAATCACGTAGCTAAAACTCCCTTCTACAAAAACCAGGACTGTTTGGTGTTGGTGAATTGAGCTGCAGTTTAATTCAAAGCTGCTTTCTTGTCCCCAGCTGGTAGCAGGGCATGGGAAGTGTTAGATCACACATATTCCGGTGTCCACACCTACACCAGCACAAGCATGCAGGTTAAAAAGGAGGTTTATATTTTCGTTCTGGATTGATGGCTCCTGCTCTGTTAGTGCAAGTCTGTCCTCAAACCAGATTAGCTGGTCTCCAGTGGCTTGTCCCAAGAGCCCAAGGTAGGAGATACATACTACTGTAACTCCTGTGTCACATCCCTGCAACAATGTTCAGGCTGCAGCCAAGACATGCTTATCTGAAAAGATCTTTGCTTACAGTCTTGGTTCCTTGCAGCTATAAAAGTTTGGTGCCAGTTGCAACAAGTCAGGGGCTGCACTGACTTGCTCCGGAAAGGCTGGTTGGTCTGAGATCTGCAGATGCAAGCACAGTTCACTCATTGAGAACACTTTGGCCTTGTTTTGGCACCTGGGTGTTGATACAGAGGCACAAATTATCTACTTCTGAGAGCAGCTATGATAAATTCATGCAGCTCCTGGGTAATAAGACGATGACAGCTCGGGAGTAAATTGCTGGGGTAAGGTAAAATTTTTGCCAGATCAGTGAGACTGACATTCTTAGCCTGGAACCCATTAGTGATTAGTGAGAATAAGATTTAATATTTCTCAAACCCTCAGATACATGCAGCTTTGCAAGGTAGAAAGGAGCTTTAACTATGGCTTAGTGATAAGAAGAGAAGAGCTCAATGTTAGGAAATGCCTTGAGTATCTCAGCTATTCATGGATGTGCAGTTGTCCACCAAAACCAAACCAAACCAAGCTGAAAAAGACTGAAGAGAAAGAAATTTAATGCAGCATACATGGGGTGATCCTATCTCTTCCTGTGTTTCTGGAAGGAGAACATAGTGGTTTCATTGCCATCTGTGCAATTAAGATGCCCATCAACTTGGAGTCTTATCCTTTTCCAGACAGAAAAGTGGACAAGCTCTCCCACAACAAATCCCCCTCAAAGCTGTCTCACCTATGTAAGCCACAGAGCATTTTCCAGCAATGCTGAGAAAAGATTTATGTCTGCAGTACAGGAGAAGGTCTCCTTCCCTGTTTAAGTCTGAATTCTGCATCATTTACATCTGAGGAAGGGAATTTGAACTACTTTTCCCAAGTGCTCTATTTTCCATTTAACATTAATGCTTAGGAAATGAACCTATGCCTTCACAACATAGCTTGTGTTTCACATTAAAAGAACATCCATGCAGTACTGTTTATCCAGAAAAAAACCCCAATACAGCTGTTTTTCTTGATTCATTGAGTATAGTATGGGACAAAGGAGAAAAGAGTGGGAAAAGTTGAAAATAAGGACTCTGCTTCCTCAAGAGGAGTAATGATTCTCGTCAGTTGTGCCTCATGTTCCTACATTTGTGGTGTAATTTACTCTCAAAATTATAGGAGGATGGTATTGTAGAAGTAAACCACCAGTGCCCTAAAAGGCAAAGACTCTTTTGAAACTGCATATGGGACTGTTAGCCTGTTGACTATAAATACCTGATTTGTTTAGATATAAGGTCCTTTTAGTAATTGCATATTTTAAGCACAGGATTGTACCATGTGCTGAATGAGCAGCTGGATCCGTGAAGGATCCAGTTTTCACATTGACCAGGCAGAAGATACCTTCTGGATAAAGGAATGAAATATGCATTGATTATGTGCATTGTCTCTTTTGCCTCACCTTGGCTTCCTATCAAAGGCAACATGGCCATTTTTAAAAAGAGAAGAAATATATTTTTGCTCTGTTACAGGTAGCAAAGGATCTTTACAAAGCTTTTGACTCTTATTCAAGTGTATCACACCATTTGTGATGGCTTTATAAACTAAGCATAGCTTGAGAGAGGCAAGTATGAGTCAGACTGAAAGAGAACATACAATTAATACTCTACTGTAAATTTGGGATTAAGATTATCCATGAAAATCGGAACTATTACCAGGCTGTGCATAATGAATTGTGGTTGGGGTGGGTAAATGAGGAGTTGAGAGAGAGAAAAACTGTGTTTAAGATGAAAGCTGCTTTCAGTGAAGGCAGAATCATAGCAAAAAATGTAACAGGAGAAGTGAAATATAATTAGGACCGTGACATTAATACTGGATTTGCAGAATGTTGCCTAACAGGTGGGTGGAGTTTGACTTTGTTTCAGCTGGAGTATTGAACCACACAGATGCAGCCTTTAAAATTAATCTAGACTGTGAGAAAAAAGGTAACAGGAATGTTCAAATACATGGACTCCCACCATCAGCATATGCCCTCACTCTTTCTCTTCTAGCTGTAATAATCACCTCCCAGTTAAGATGGTTCTTGCTCTTGTCATTCCTTGTTTCTGCAGCTCTGCACTAGAAAGCAGAGGGGATATTGGGTTTCCTTTCATCACAATGACAAGTCAGAGGAACATCTGTTTTAAACAAAATGTGCAAAAGGGTTGAAAAAGAATTAATGTGGGTTTTTTTTGGGTTTTTTGTTTATGCCTGTTAGGCACCTATTTTTATTAAAATAAAATTTATGGGCATAATATGAAGAGAAGACATTTGAAAGATTGAATTGTGGAGTAATCAGAGAGGAAATCTATGAAAGGCAAAATGTCCACCAGAATGGACAACATGAGTTGCTTTCTGGACTCCAGTATGGAAGCATCAAAATAGAAACATTTGTTTCAGTTTATGAACTTTTTTTGCAATCCAGCTAAAATATCAGCACCACCTGTGATACGAGCATCAGATTTATTATCAGCTTCTCAGGAATTGCAAAACAGCCTAACTCCACCCGACTGTTAATAAATCTGGTGCTGAAAGCACTTCAAATGAAAACCTTGCTGAAGAGACAAGTAACTCATGAGGATCAAAGGCTCAAGTCAGTTAAACTGGCCATTTGCCCTATTGGCGTAATCAAAATGTATTTTCAAAAAAGAAGAAAAGAGAAAAATAAAAGGAAAAAAAATCATGTGACATGACACTTTTATCAGACTAGGACATATTAAAGTGGGAGTGGACATGGGTAATTCAGTCACTCTGATTCTACAAAACTGAGTTATATAACATTGCAGAGTTAGTAAAGCTTATGAATTTGATCCAAAGCCCACTGAAGTCAATGAAGAAAGGGTATTTCTTTTGATTTCAGTGGTTTGGATCTGGCCGGGGCGAGCTGCTTGCTTTGGACAACAAGGATCCACCCTTCCATGAAGCTGACTTGTCTCTTCACTGTGTTTCCCTGTACTCCACTGACATCACACACGTGCAGAAAATCAGCTGAAAGCCAGGCTTCTGATGAAAGAAATTGCCTGAAAAAGATTGCAATATCCAGCTTCCTGGATAAATTAATAAAATTACTTGCTAATCAACATAGATTACATGCTGGGCATTTAGCTGGTGTGCTCTAGGGAAGGGGTGAGAGAAAAGTTCACAAGTGGGTGGAGATGTAGGAAAGAGAGAGGAGAACACAGGTGAAGAAATACCATGAATATCAATTCATGATGACAGGAACAGTTTTCTAAACACTGCATAGCTCTGCAGTAGAAGACAGGTTATTGTTATGAACTGGGTGTTTTTATTTCTTGTGGATGATCATGTTTCCATGTAGCAGCCTGGAAGGAGTCTGTATGTCAGGGTTAGTATGGACTTCATGGATGCCTGCATCGTCCTTGGCAGATGATGCACTGACCTTGTGGGTGGCAGGAAGAACCACAGGAGGAGTGTTAAGGTGAACAGGCAGGGCTGAGGCACTTCTCCCACACTTGGTAGTGAAGCAAATGTGAGTCACAAACAGCAGTATGGGTGGAAATGGTGTTTTGCAATAATTTAATATAGAAATCGATGCTTTCAGGCTCACTGTTGTGATGTTGAGGGATGAAAGCTCTCTTTTTCTTGGATACCCAGGTGCAGTGCCACTGATCTGAGCAGAATTAGTCTGGGTTATAACTCATGCAGGAGGGAAACCAGTCACGTTCCTGTGTCAGTGGTGTACACCTGAAAAGAGTGCGGAAATGGATGATTCACTGGGTCAGTGTGTGACGCTCTAGAGTTTACTGTTTGCGCAGGCAGCTGGTTTTGTGTAAGAAACTGGAGGGCACTCTAGTTTATACTGGACTGAGTGCATTAGGAAATCTGTGGAGTGGCTGAGAACTGTGCAGTTTCTGTTGGGCAAACATCAGAAAAGAAAAGAGCATGTTTGCTGTCCCTCCTTGCTTTGCTTATGCAGGATATCTGATGTTAGGAAAGCATAGTCATCCAGAGTCACCTACAGTGGCAGATCCATTTGTGCCCAGCATATGCTCTGAGAAGAGCCATTTCAAGCTTTGGAGTAGTGTCTCCAAACACAGTGAGGTTCCACCCCTCATCTTTAATTGGAATTTACAGAAGTGCAGGTCCTGGTGTTTGCTCTGCAAATCTTCTACATCCAGGTTGTGATGTGCAAAATGAGACCTGCTTTTGATTCAGCTCAAAGACTTGTTTTGAGAGAGCTCATATGAGTTCTGCTTAATTACTGGCACTTGGAGAAATTTTTTCAGTCCTATGCCTTAAAATGAATGTTGAGCAACAAGCTTGTTTTGTGTAGGGCTTACTTTTCCATTTGCTGGATTAGCAACAGTGTTGATGCTGGCAGAAGAAAGGTCGATATTTCTGTCTTTGGCTTTCTTTGGAGTATTAATGATACTTGAATATAATAAGTCTCAGTGTGGGATGCACTCCTTAGTTAATTTTAAAGGCAGCATATTGCAGCTTGGGTTCCCGTTCTGAAAGCCAGGCAGTGCTTCCCACAAAGAGTGTGAGCCTGTGTTGGCTCAGTGGGCACATCTCCTTCCCTGACTAAACAACAACACACCTCAGAGCATGAGCTTCCAAGTCTGCAAAATGGCAACAACAACCTCATCTTTCCCAAACTTAATTAATCCACTGCTTTTTAAAATTATGAAAGCCTAATGTGGGATAACCTACTGGATGCTTTTTGATCTGTGTAGATACCAGGAAATTTTAGATTTGTTCTACCATGTGTACTAGGGCAAATTAGAAGTTCTAAAGTCAGGAAATTGCATTTTCTATATCTCAGACTGCGCTGCACTGCTCTTTTGATACAGAAATTTTAGGAACATTGATGGTTGAAGTAGATACATCCACTGTTTGTAGTGGTTCTGTCAACAGACCTCATGGTATACAGCCAGCCTAATAATCACAAGTGCTTCTTTCTGTTTAAATCCCAGAAAAGAAACTGACATCTTTTATCAGAAAGACAGACAATATGTACCCCATGACAATTCCAGCTTATGGAGCCCAAGAGGCTTTCCTTACATTCTTATTTTATCATGGAAATCATATCCGGCGCTGTTTACTTTCTATACCTCCACACAGTTTTCAAGGTGTTGCCAGCAGGACCTGTGCTCATACTGAAATGTATTGTTGTCACATTGCAAGATCTGATAGAACACCCCCCGTATCTATAACTTATCAGTGTTTTCTTGGATCTTCCTTTGCTTTCAGTACTTTGGAAATAGTAGTACTTTTTAATTCACATTCTTCGTCTGTTTTATAGGCTTTTTTCCCCACTTCTAAGAAAAGGCTTGTTCCTGGTAGACTGGTTTGGAGCATCACTCTCTTTTGTTGTTATTTTTATCATAGGGAGCTACAAATATGTCATTTTCTAGCTATTACTACAGAATAGGATAAGAATGAATGTCTGGGGGCAAAAAACTGTGGTGGTTTGGAAAATTAAATGACTTTTGCCTGACATTTTTTCATTATAGTATTCCCATTATGCTGCATTGGAGTTCACTGCCCAGACCCACACCAGAGGTTGTGGGGATGGACTGCAGAGCTGCTAAGGAAATGCAAGGCTCCAGTCACACAGCCACACTCCAAAAAGCTACTCAGTGTTCTCCATTCTGATACGAAAGCTAAAATGTCATTCAAGTTCCTTCCCTCTGGACTTCCCTCACCCTAGGGATCAGTAGTACATACGAATGACCCATCCCTCGTGTACTGCCGTCCACAAACTCATGATTTATCATGGTTGCAGTTCCTTGAAACTAAACTTTGGGTTTGTGAGAACAACAGGTTCTTCATGCTGATCCCCTGTGATTTGACTTGCTTTGCCTGGCAGACTGTCAACCTTCTCTAAAGTTATGATCATCTGTTTGAGCCTTTGGGGTAGATTTTGGCTAAAAATATTTGTTCCTGAATATACCTACAATTTGTTCCTTTTGCAAACAACAGAAAACCAAACAAAAATTATTAATATATTTTCACACATACATTCATGCACATATTTTTTTCCCACTTCAAGAAGGCACCTTAAAGACCAATTTAGTAGGTCAATGGACTGCAGGTCCCACAGCAGCCAAATGTACTGGATAATTCCTTTTTCTTACAAAAAATGTAACTAGGGGTTTTTTTTGCCACATGCAGAAGATGGAGTCTATGGGTTTAGGTTTATGCAGCCTACACAGTGCATTAGGTCAATACAGCAGATGCATCTCGGAAAAGAGCTATATTCCTCTTTTATTTGGACTTGAGATGCCAAAAGATGCTTAAGCCTTAAGTCTTCATGTCATGACACCTCATTTAGTTTACTCCTGCACAAAATGGTATGTTATCGGACCCAAGGGCTTTGCATCATGTGTCCACAAAGCAGGGTATGAATCAACATAGAAATCTAAAGCTTATTTTACTCCTTCCTTTCCTCTACCCCATATATAAACTGTCCAGATGGTTTGTGGCAATAGAATAGTAATGACAGTAGGATGGTAATTTCATCTAGAGTTTTACAAGCAAGAGGAGAGGCCAAGAAGGAAACCAGGTATGAAGGTTACCAAATATATCTTCCATTTATCGTCCCAGCTAACAGGGGATAAATTATTTCTGAGTGGCACTTTGAAAAGGGAGGGGAGAAAAGAAGCATACACTAATACATGCAAACATGTACCTCATGCTGCAGAGGTGTCTCTGAGGAGTGGCTGGTTTGGCAAGCTAAAGTATAGTCCTTCCTGCAGGAGGAGTACAGCGTGTTACTCATGCTGGAATTCTGGTCACGCTGTTGGATCTGAAGTACCTGGATGCATACCCGGATTGGGAACAGGCTCTAGCCTAGTGGTAATACAAAAGATGGACCTTTTTTATAGGAGCTAGAAATGAAGGGAATATTTTTGTCCAAACAGAGTACTCTCACAGCAATGTTTAAGTCCTGGACAGTTTCAAAGTAACTATTGCTTTAGACTGTGATAAAGAAGGGGATTATGCTGATATAATCAGTTCAGGATGTGGCCCATCATATGCACTCTATGAAGGTGTTTACAGTGCTGTTCTGAAAAGAGTTATAAGTAGACAAAGCATCTGGTGAATGCAAAACAACAACATGCTTGAGTCATTTATACTAGACTGTTTTATAATATGAAATTTCTCAGGTGCAGACTCCCATTTACTTGTCTAACCATTGCCATTATTATTATTATTATATAGTAATTATAATTTACTTGTACAAATTAGAGGAAGGATTAAATGACATATAAAAAGCATACTGACCGGAACTAAATAGAAAATTCCAAGGAGGAGTCCTTAAAATAAAGCGATTGTATAATACTTAATTGTATAATATAAACTGTAATTTCCCAAAAGACATTGTATTAATCTTATGGTGGTTAGCTATTACACTTGGTCCATTTATAATCACTTTGAGCTACTTAAATACAAATTTAAAAAAGGATCAAACTTGTTTCCCACTAATATGCCTAGTGCTTTCCCCATAGCTTATTCATCTTCAAAGCTCTTTACCAACATTAGCTAATTATTTCTTTTTTCTAATTAGTTGAAATTGACTATGGTCAAAAGGGCCATTCAGCAAATTAGCATGGTTCTACCTCCAAATCTCAGAGCTTCTGACCCAGAGCTTTCAAATGGTTGATGAAGATATCATACAGTGGTTATGCTGAGCCCACAGTCAAGGCAGCCAACTGGAGGAAAAAAAAAGGACAGAATGTTTTGGTTTTTTTTTTTTTTTTAAATCACATGTCAGGGAAGTGTATCAAATCTCATTCACAGCTTTCTCTGGAGGCAGCAGCATGGAGAGTGCAGGGCCAGACCTAGGGCTGTCTGGGACGTGGGACATGGGCCCAGGGGGGTACCTTGCCCTTATTCTGAGGGCTATAAGGCATGTGGGGTTCATGGTGGCCACCTGTTCAGAGACTACTACTGTTCTTGGGTGCTGGATGTGGCAAGGGTCATTTGGTGTTACTTGAGTGGTGGCCTGTTTGCATTCAAATTGCCTCTTCAAAAAAGTGTTTCTTCTGAGTCTCGTGTGTCACTGCCACTTGCTGCATTGCTCGTTTTTTGAGAGTTCATATGCATCTGTAACTCTATAGCTGTAACCTCTAAGTAGCAGAAAAGTCTCTGGAAATGAACAAGCTCACTCTCCCTTTGTGTTCTGAATTTCTTTACTCGTTCTTCAAAAAAGGCAGCTAAGTGACAAATCCACACAGAGCAGCAGCTCAGTTTGGCTCTTGGAGAACAGCTGTGAGTGTGAGACTTGTTTACGTTTCAGAAACTGTGAATGTTTTAACCCTGAACAACAGTGTGTGCTCCGGGAGATTAATATCTGCATTACATGGACTTGCTGAGAATAAATTAACTCTTGATGACACGATTACTGTCTTAGCAGTGTTCACTGCATACAATTGCATGGTGTCAAAGATATTAATGTGTTTTTGTGAAGAATTTAGGAAACAATTTATTTATATGACTGTGCTTCATTCCATATCACACCAGGACATCAATTAGCTACTATCGCCTGTAAAAGAAATGTAAATCATGTGTCTCATTGGTTACGAGGATAATACTGGGCCAATAATTCACAAAGAATAATTCATCCCATGAATTGTGCCTCATTCTGTGCTCATGAATTGTTCACAAACAGATACAACTTTTTCAAGTTTTCATTTTTCAAATTATTATAATGGATTCTTCTTGGTTACAGTTCACTCATGGAGGTTTTGAATATTGAGGACTTGAAGTTTGGGGTGATTTTGTTTGGTCACACCTTACAATAAATTACTTTCTTGACTGAATCGGTTCAATTTTTGTTGGTTGATGTTTTGAAGACTTATGAGACATAATGCTAATATACTTCACAAATTTTTGTAAAATAAGGTGCTTGGAAAAAAAAATTCTTTTGACACTGGACAGAAATACATAAAATTTGAACTTCCAGAATGGTGATAACCAGAGTAAGCTTTAAAAAGGATTTATGTGGAGGTTTTGAAGGAAAACACACTCTGGGAAATAATATATAAAAATAAAATCACTCTCACTCCCAGTGTAATTTCTAAAATTAGGGATCAAAAATGATTGCCTTAGGAAGATAATTACCTCCAGACACTTTTAAAAGAAAAATAATGTAAAAAAAACCCCAAACCCCAAAAAACAGAAAAATCTCAAACACCAAATCCAATAAATGTTTGGATTTCAGTTCCTATTTTTTTCCTCAGAATCTTTGCCTTTAATAGAAGAAAAAATTTGAAAGGTTTGACATTTGTGTTATTAGAAGAAGTTGTGTTTGTTTTGGCAGCATGAGAACAAGGAGAAAAAGGTGAATTTTCTAGAAAGTGCTGTTTTTTAAAAACTTGAAGATGATTTAAGAATTGTCCTGTTCATACCCTGGCTGCATGTAAGCGAAGTAGCAAATACATATGATAGAAAAATTAGTTATGATTTTAATTTTCAAGATAGAGCCTAAAATACTCTTTCTGACCCTTTTTTTTTTTTTTTTTTGCCTGCAGTTGCTGACATAAATTAGAGACAGTTTTAACCATGCCAATCTTTGAACCTACCCTCAGTATATCAAGTGTTGGAAGTGGGGTAGCTGGTTTTCCATGACACTTTACGTGTGTTGAATATTGAATGGAAGGGCTGAACTTAGTTTTTATTCTTTTTAGGGAAAATGGATAAGTAAGAAGATTTGCAAATGTTTAATTTTTTTTTTTTTTGGTGTTTGATTCACACAGATATCCAAAACCTTTCTTCTCTGAACAGCCTACTGAGAATCTGAAATCCACCCTCTTCTCTCGTATTGCCAGGCATGCCTTTCCCATGCTAATACGTTAAGAAAATTTTTATTGCACTGAAGAGCATATAAAGTTCACTGTTTTGCCATGACCTTTTCTCCTCTAAATTGTTTCATCATTGTGACCAATATGGACCAAAGAGAAGACATAAAAATGTTAGGGATGTTTATTTCTAAGGGGGTTAAGCAACTTTTGCTATGCCCTTTTTGCATTCTTCCAGACCTTCTAAAAAGAGACCGTAACATGACAGCAATGGCCTCCTTAATTACATTTTGTTGTCAGAGGAAGCATGCTTTAAAAGAACAGTAACCCTACACTCCTAGAGTTGAGGATTTCAATAATCTCAACCAGGTTCACAACATTTGGAAAACCCCAAACCCTCTGTCAACTGATTGAAGCAAATTTTACGCATGCAAGAAATACAGTCATCTGACACAAGGTTCTGTGTTATGGGGGCTCGGGCAAAAGGATCTCATTTCAGTTTGCCAGAGTTTCCCGAGCATTTGGGCAGATTTCACGATGGCAGTGGCTTATCAAAAACCCAAAACCTAAAGAGCAATACACTCCTGCTGTGCTTGTTTTCAGTAATGCTCATCTCCATAATAAATTTAAATCAGATACTGAATACTGCTAGTCTACTACTGAAATCTTAATAGCAGTTGAGGATTTAAAAAAATATAGATACCAGTGGAACTCAGGGAGAGTAATACTTTACCTCCTTCCTGGCCTTTTTAGTGGCCCCTGAACCTAGTTGTTTTGTTTCAATCACAATTGCTGGTAGCTTTGTTCAAAACAAAGCAGAAAATTACTTCTGTGTGATTCCATTTTATATTTGCGTGAGTTCTGTCATGATTTTAGCAGAGATTGCCAGGGGGAAAAAATCAGACTTTCAGCAGAATGTGATAGTTTCCAGTGATACAGGATATATGGACTTAAATCCCAACAAAGGTGGGCAAAGGGTAATGCACTGAATTTATCAGAATACAATGGGTAGGAAATGGCAATGAGGGGCATGTGCATTTACCCCAAATAGAAAACGCTGTTGTCAGTATATATTCTAGTGTTCCTGTAGCATGCCTGTTAGTTAGGTTGGTGAACCTGCTGGCCTTTCCTTGCAAGATGAATTGCTTTCACTCAGGACTGTCTGGGGAGCAGTGGAGCCTGTTGTGGTTTTTGCAAAAAAAATAAGAAAAAGGAAGGGGCCATGTCTGCCTGACCCACTCTGGGAGGACACAGCCTGTGTGTCCTGACTTCTGTACCTATAGAACAAACATGAATACGGTCTGTACCAAAATTAAGGAGCAAAACTTCTAGGTTCCTACTCAGGATTTAAGAACAATCAAAAATTAAATTGGTCCCAGAGCAGTTTTCAGAGGTTTCATCAGGCTGAACTCTGTGCATTTTGGGAAAGGCTTGCAGAGCCTTTACAAATATCTACATAATTCACATCAGCAGTGCTCACATTTTAGGCATCTACCGTCGACTCTCATTGGCATGATTCTGGATGATCCCTGTGGCCTAAAGCAGAGTAGTCTGTTGGCATAGTGTGAGGATTGAATCTTTAGCATCTGAAAAGTGCCTCGCAGATGAAGCAGAGTAGATGTTATACCCTGTGCAGCTGTCCCCCGTGGCCTTCAGGGACAGCTGAGGAGCACAAAGAATGGGTCTATAGTGACTCCTGAAACAGACACTCTTAAGGAGTGTATGGAAAATGTTCAGATTTGAGTGCATTTATCCAAAAGGAATGATGACAAGAGCCTTGTGGAGGTATTTATACGCTTAAAAATACTGGAAGCATTGGTACATTTAACACAGTATTATGCTGGCTGAAAGTGCTAGATAGAGTGAGGTGTTAACATTGTTCCCTTAGGATCTCCTTTGCTGGCCATGAGAATGCAGAGAAGAAAGAAGTGGCTATTGGTATTGTTCTCTGAAAAGTTGACAGCTGCCTTTATAAAGAAGAAATGAATTTAAAAAACCCCAACAAACCAGAAAACCCCAAGAGGTGAGGTAAGAAACGTAGCAGTATTGAGAAGAAGAGGTTACTTTGCTAACATGTGTTTGGGAGGGTGAAGGAGAGGCTCTTGTGGCACAGTGATATGTGGGACCCACTGGCTCAGAGCAGTGTGGTGGGGCCAGGCCATGTGGGAGAGCTTTCCTGAGGAGCTCAGCCTTGGGCACGCCTTGGTGGCCAGCGCAGGGGTGTCCTGTTGAGCTCTGCACAGCAGTAGGTTGTCAGGGCAGCTTCGCCCCTGGGAGCCAGACCATTCCAACTGGCTTTGAGGGACCACAAATTCTTGCTGTGTCACAGCAAGGGAGCCTTCAGCCAGGTTTGTTTTTCCTTTGTGAGATGTGGGCCCTAGATAGACATCCAAGCATTTCCTCACTGCTGGCTGCCCCATCTGAGGCTCTTTGTTTAGGGACTGTGGTCCTGGGGCTCATTCAGTAAATCTGGAGTAGGAGCTGTGGCTGTGGCTCCCTGAACTCTGATTTAGTCCGGGTTACTCAGACTGAGAATCTGGCCTTGCCCACGACTTCAACATGCTGTTTCTTCAACGTGTGCCTCTTACTATTGTCTTCTCCACATTCCTGCTAAGGCAATTTGTTTCTATGATGTGACCTAAGTACCAATTTTTACCAGTATAAGTTGTCCCTGTACAGTTCTGAAACTCCTCTGTCCTGAGATACCTGAGGTTCCCTTCAGAGGATTCAAATTCTGTGCAACTCACAAGCATGAATTCTGCACTTGAAAAAAAATGAATATATATATATCTATACAATTACATTTTACAGTTGAAAAATTTGAATAGTGGGATTTCATTAGTAACCACAACACAATTCCATAACCTTGGATTTACAGATGCCCAAACTTAAGCAGTGTGGAAAAGCATTTGGGAGGATTGTTATATTGCAAGTCAGCGGCTGCAGTTTCTCATTTTAGTCTTTTCTGTGTTAGGCACTGGAGGGAACAGAAGCTAAAATGGATGAGTAAGTAAAATTTTGAGGTCTGACTGGTTGGGCAGGAGTCACATTCTTGGAGCAATAAATAGATCCTTCCAGATCATGATGTGCTAGCAGTGTTGGGGAAGCAATAACATGGGACTGGCCCAAGTTAATGATATATATTAGAGGAGATTATGCAGATATCAAGGACATGTTTAGTAAAGCATCTATTGTCTGCATCTATCACCACAACATTCTGGTAAGTGTTGGGAAACATGGAAAGTGTGAAGTAGGAGGAGAAAAACTCGATCTGCATTTGTTGACTGCTTGTTGACAGCAACTAAGACATTTGCAGAATGCTTTAGAAATTCTTTAATTAATTGTTGGGATTGTTTATGCACAACCCATATAAAACCCATTATGATCATGCTTCTGGCTGCCAGAGTGGGGAAGGATGTTACAGGGAAGGGGTGTGTTTGTGTGCATCTGCGAGTGAGTGTGCATGTGAAGAACAAGGGAGCCAAGATGCTTAGCACTAAAGCCTAATCCTGAAATAATTTAGGCTACAGAAGGATCTTCACAAAGGAAACAGAGATAGATTTTTTTGATGGTGGCAGGAGAAGGGCAGATGTCTTGGGAGGAGGCACCTATGACACCGTGAGCCAGGCTGGAGATCTGTGTCCTGATGAGCAAGTGCCACCTGCTGTGAGTCAGTACCCACAGCTCAGCTGGATCCTGGCAGATGGGGTGTTTCCCCCCATGTGCAGGCTTGGGATAATGTCTTCAGTTCGAGTCTGATTCAAACTTTGCTAAAGTTTGTGGAATGAAGCCAATCAGCTGTAAATCAAGGGCTTTAATGACTATTTATTTTTTTAACATTTGTATTGTAATTAAGCTGCCATTTTTTAAAAACAAGTTCTCCTCCCACCCCCCATATTGCCATCAATCCTTCCAACAGGAGCACACTACAGTTTAATGTAAATTGGGACAAGGAGTGGGTGTGGAACCATGCCAACACAAATGCTCCTTTTTACAAGCATAGTCCTGAATGGAGGATGGAGCAGTTTCGTAAATTCTGTGTACTCCATTGCTGCTTAGGTTAAATTTTCAGGTTCAGTTCAGTTGTCCTGTCACTTTTTGTCACTCTTGTGTAAATGAAATGGACTGTTTTGCTGTTGGTGTGTTGAGTGTTAGAACAAGCACAAACAAGAGCTTCTCTACTGCTTTTCAAACTCTATTTCAGCCCTGAAAAGGTGGCAGTTGTGTCATGATTTACAGCTCCTATTTGGTGTTTTTAATTGGGAATTTACACGACAATTTGTGGCTACATGATTATGTTAAGATTATCTTATAAAAGATCTAGGACAGTTGTTTGTGAAACCCTGGGGGCACATACCAACCTCCTTAGTTATCTAACCAACTGTTGTGCTCCTTGGTTAAAAGAGTGGGGCCTTAAGAAGTGGTTTGATCTTCCTCTGGAAGGTTAAAGGTCGAATGACTCATAAATGAAGAAAGAGTGATTTAATCCAAGGAACCTGTGCTGTTATTGTAAAACAATATTCACCGGTGATGGTACACTGCTGTATAAATGACAAACTGCGCAGCGATGGAAGTTGTTATTACATCATTGGAAACTTCACCTGCACTACATTTATGACTCCATAAACATAGGTTTATTTAACAGCTGTGGGAACACCTATGGCCATTTTGTGTTAAAGGTCAGGAGTCCTAAATTTCAGTTTGCATGTTAGTTTTCATGGGCGAGGTTCGTAAAATATGATGACTAGCATTAAGTGATCAGAACATAACCAAAATGGAATACTGAGAAAAACGTGTGCTAACACAACCATTTGTGCTGTGCTGTGTTCTCTCAAAGTGCTTGGGAAGATTGTTTGTTTGCTGAGTGTTGCTCTGAAAACAGATCTGTATCACTGGTCACAATTCTGTTTCCCTCTCAATGGGAGCCTGTAATTGTACCTGCCACCAGACTCCAACAGAGGTTTGCCTTCTAGTATATTTTTAAAGGGGGGCAGTCAAGTCCAGCCCATTTCAGGACATGAATTAAAGGCAGTCATACATACAGCAGCTGCTCCTCAGTTCCTTTGCCAAACTAGATGATTAAAAATATTAATATTTATTCTTGAAGTTGCCATGTTAAACATAGGGCTAACTGGCTGACTGAGCAGCGAGCTATGTATTGCCAAGTGCACCAAATAAAGAAAAATTAAAGAGAAAATAATGTGTACTAGTGTAAATACTTTTAAAATGAGAGTGTGGTTTTATGCAGGTGGTGTCTCCTTGCAGTAGATCCTCCGCAGGAGCATGTGGCCACTGTGTAAAGGACAAGAAATAACTGCTGAGTGAATAATTCTTTTTCATACTTTTGAAACATTTGAAAAGCTAAATTGGATCTCCATTTGGAGGTTATATTGCATATGTGCTGTGGGAGAACAGGAATCTCTCTGGTTTGGGCAACATTGTTCTTTCTCAGCTCTTTTTCCTTGGCCTTGTCTAAGTCATGCCACACATGAATATCCGAGTACTCCTTTACATTCTCCACCCATGTTATTGCTTCAGGTGTTGTACTATTGCTCAGTGAATGGTAGCAGATTTTTAACAAATTTGCAACAGCAATCTGGACTACTGAAAGGATTATGACTAAACCAATAAATTACTGTTGTCTGCTTTCATCACATGACAGATTCCCATAACCCAGTCCAGTGTGGCTGAAGATTTTATGCTGATAAAGATTACTGGGTTTACTTACATTTTAGAAACTCCATTGTTCCATTAGATTCATAAACAATTGTTACTCAAAGATCAAACAGAGATAATTACTGTTTTTTTGCACTTCTGGAACACAGATGAGATGATTAGAAAAATCCAAAAAGATATGAAGCAACAGCAAAGCTTCTCTTAAGCAATGTCAAACATATCTTTCTTGTTCAACAGCATTTTGTATCTCCATCAATAATCTCGCCAATGGTCATATAATTAACTATGCTAATAATGCTTCTTTTAGTCTTTTTATTACTATTATTGCTGTGAACCTACTTAGGAGCGATCCACTGTAATTAGTAATTAATCTGATGATTGTGTTGCCCTGTGCAAACGTGAGATGGAGCATGTTGATTTAACCACAGCAGCCTCAGTCTCTGCTCCACACGTTGTTGCTGCCATGTGCCCCAATCTGGCACAGCCTTTCCTGCAGCCCTTGCTGCCCCTGCAGCTGCCCAGCCTGGGGTCTGCTGGGTCCCAGCTGCCTTCCTGGGGACAGAGACTGGGGACAGAGCAGCCCATGTGTCACCTCATCAATCTTGCTTGGCTGCTGTCAGTGCCTGTGCTTTGAGAGCACCTCAGGGTGCCATTGTCACCTTGTTGCATACACAGTAAAGAGGAAAATGCAGGATTGTCTGACTTGGGCAGCAAGTACTCCTATGAACTGCATCACTGAGTGTTTAATATGGAAGCATTTCCACTCAAGCTTGGTGTTTCACATGGAAGCCATTTCTTTCTTTCTCACTTTCTAGACATTGCCTTTGATTGTCTTCTCTTTAAATCCCTAAATTATCCTCATCTATTCACTCTTGTTTACTCTGGCAATCTCACAATGTTAACATTTGCCAACATCCCACTTTTTTTTTTCCCCCCTAGCTTAGAATAGGAAACAAATGTGATAGTATTTATTGGCAAGTGGTGACGTCCTTGTGGCAATCATTGTGCTGAGAAATGAGAATTCTCATTCAAAAGTGATCTCTTTTTTAATTATTGCTGCTGGCCCTTTAAAATTAGAACTGCCACTAAGGTTTTTTTGGTGGGGAGTACGTGGTAATGGAAATGAAAAAGTAAAATACCTTTTAAAGAGATATTGCAAGCCATGGCTTAAGCACCCAAACCTTGGGAATCCCATCTTGCCTTGGCTACATCTCTTTATTATCCTTCCCTGTTGCAGCAATGCAGCAGTAGGTACTCAGTCTCAGCGTGCATTGTAATTGTTCTCCTTGTTTTAGAGCATAGTTTAAGGTTTCTGAAATTCGCTATTGGAAAATTATGTGTTTGTGTGTTCCTAGCATAGCTCTTCTCCTTCTCTAAACAAGAGGTAGAACAGAGCATTTGGCTCTGCCAAGAGCCCAGTGGACTGTGAGGTGGCTCTAAGCCATTATAAATGCAGGAAAGTTATATTAACACTAACACAGTGAGCGGAAAAATTAGTTTTAAATGTTTTGTAATCACATGTAAGTGTAAAACCTGAAGGTACGAATCAGATTTAGGGTAGATAGTGCTGTTCAGAGCTAAAATTCATAGAAAATGCATAAATATTTTTCTTCCCAGAACCAGCAACATGGAGCCTAAACCTGCCTAATCCCAGCTCCACGTAATCACCAAAATACCTGTCAAAAGTCTATTTATCCGGAGGTATTTGACACTTTGTAAGTGTCCCTAAATTATCTGTTTTAGCAACATACACCTCTGCTTGAGCTGTGCAAATACAGCAAAAGGTAGGGTTCTGGTGAAACCAGTATTTACACACTATCTCAGTGTTGGAAGTAATTAATCTTCAACTGTATGAGGCTCTTTGTGATGTAAAGCAAGTGCTGACACTTTTGTGTAAACATGAAGATTAGCATATTTACAAACTGGTAGATGTTACTTTGATCAGTGGCTGCTTGCACTGGAAAGGCATGCTGGCATGCGGGTTTGCTCTTCATGTGACAAAGACGTCTAATCCTTTTACACTATTCTCAGATCCATATTTAGAATTCTGACTTGTGTTTTCTATATCCACTTGAGCTCACTGTTTGGTTTGTTTAGCAGTGTTCATCCAGTCTTTATACTCGCCAGTGACTCATTCCAGTTTGTTTTCTTTGCAAAGCAAGCAGTAAAATTCCAAAGTAGTAAATGACCTGGGTGAAAAACCCTTAAACTCCTTTCGATTTAATTACTAAAGCAAATTGGAAACACTTGCGGTCAGGCTTTTTGATGGCCCATATAAAGATCTTCACTGTTTTCTTTCTTGCTTTTAAGTAAGTTAGTGTGAAAATTAGCCAACCAAGCTCCAGCCTAGTTCTAATGCTGTTATATCAAGACTTCTGTTTCTGTGTACATTTAAACTCATCTGGAAGACTTTAAAAGAGGCATCCGAGATGCTTGTTTTTGTTCATTGTAATTTAATGGTAAACTGTAAACAATACATAATTCATTTTAGTGCAAATTATAGCTTTACATACTCTAAACTGGTTAGTGACAGGGGATCTTGTGGTAACGAGATAATGACCTGAGCAGGTTAGAACAGGCTGAGTCTTATCTTTTAAGAAGGGTGAAATAATGTTATGACATTGTCAGCATATTGTCTAACATGCTGGGGTGCTAGCAGCTCATTATTTATGTGCAACCCATCTGCCTGAGCAAACGATTGCAAGATTGGCCCTTCTGGGTGTACATGCGTTGGCAAGACCGAACACGCCCGGCCACCGCAGAGCAGCAGGAGAGACACGTAGCTGAGGTGGGCCCACTCACGCTTGGGGAGGAATCTGCAGGGTGGGTGGGGTACTGCTGCCGTTCTCAGCGCTGGAGCTCCAACTGGAGCCTTCAGCTGGACACTGAAAGCAAATTTGCTCAGCCTTTCAGCGGTCATTGGAAATGGGAGACATATCTGCTTGGTCTTGGAAGATTTCCTACTTTCCTCTGGCAAACTGGAGCTTTGCCTCCATCCTCAGGCAAACCTGTCAGCTTGTCAAAGACGAGGAAACTCTCACCAATCTGCTGTCTCCTAGAAGGTGTGTGGTTAATTCCAGGCTCTTTAGCCACTTGACCTGGCTCCTATCCCCACACTAAAATCTCTGATCTGATTTTAGGGCTCTGACTCAGTTTCCATTTGACAGCAGCTAGCTCCCAAGGATAAATGCACAATTTGGAGATGCAGCTGCCACCACCCTACAGTTTGCCTTTATGGCACAGCTGGAAAGACTAATCCAGCATTTTACCAGTGGTTTAAGCTAATATGCTTGTTTGTAAAGTTGAGATGCTGAGAGCATCCCCTTCCGCCCCACAGTACAGAGGTGTAATTGCTGTTGGAAGAGTGCAGCAGGCACCTGGTGGTGGCAACAGCTTCAATGAGATTGACTACAGCCTTGTTGTCTGCCTTGCTCAGAGCTGTAGGCTCTCTATGCAAAATGAAAAGAACAATTAATCTCAGCCATCTTTCTAGTATCTTTCAAGCAGATCAGAGCGATATATAAATTCATATAGTAAAGGACTCCACCAGCTTTCTAACCAAGCAGGACATCTGGGCTTACAAGGTTGGTCTGAAGCTCTTTAGTGGGCTATTAGACATTTTACTGTGTTAAAGAAACAGCTGTGAAAAATGCATAAGAGGCACATATAATGATGCCTCGTGTCCTACATTCCTTTTTCCAGGGCCGTTGTCCCATTGAGGGCCGGGTTAGTGTTTTCACCTGGAAGTACTGCAATCTGTAGGCTTCAGTCACAACACACTTAGAGAAAGTTTAGATGCTTGGAGCTTCCCCCTTTGTGTCTAACATATGAACAATAGCGACAGGATCTGTGTTTTGATTTCTTGTTAAGCAAAGTAAGCAGGTGAAGTGCTCAGAAAAGAAACTGATACACTTTTCTTGCCTTGCTTGCAGAGCGTCACATGTATGTTAGATCTATTACTGATTAAAACTCTTGTTAAACCGAGGATCAAAAAGAAAGCTCGACACCTCATTTAGCTCTTTTCATGACTGGATAAGCCTAAATAGAACAACTTGTCTATATGGCAACAGTGCAGACACTTAATTTTAAAAATATTTTCCTATCTAGGCAGAGAAACTGAGTATATAAATAAGGAGGAAGAAAATGTTTTATTTGATTGCAGTTATGAAAATTGAAAAATTATTGGGTGAAATCTTGACCCCACTAAAGTCGATACAAGTTTTTCCATGGTTTTCATTGAAACTTAATGTGTTTTCTGTTGATATCTAAGGAAAAAAAAACAAAACCACAACAACTTTTGCAGGTTATATTGTTACTTATCTAAAATGGAATATCTGGTTGCACATTTATTAATTAATACTGTCTTAACAGAATCCTTCCCAAGTATATATATTAATCTCTGTGGTTTACTAAAAGCTTTCAATATGTCTGGGTTGCTTTTAATTTAATAGATTAGAAGACATGCAGTTAATATGCTAAGCGAAATGGAATTTTGTTTTCCTCTCAATGCCATTATTTGTGTCTTCATTTTTTCCACATTGCAAGTGTTCAGAACTTTTGTAATTTAAATGCACAAGCAGACAGGGAAGAGTTTGCAGTCAGTACTGGAATATAAGCCTGGATCCTTCAGGCTTTTAGTCTGATTCCCTCCTGTTTCCCCTGTGTGTTGCTGGATATGGGCAAAGGAAGAGCCCATCCCCAGGTTGCTGAGCCTGAGCTGTCTTGCAGACCCAAACAGACATTAACATGACAAGGAAGCAAGGTAGGCTCAGACCCTTGGGATTATGGCCTGACTAGGGGTTGAGAGTGTGGAGGAAATGTCTACAAAGGCTGCAAAAAGGGAATAGAGTCTCAGGGCTACAGTGAAGCTGGGAAGCTGCAGTAGTCCCGGATCACAGGATTTGGGTCTGGCAAGCTGATTATTCAGCTCTGCAACACTCAGAGCCCAACCATGAACATCATATGAACTTTGATGTTTTTAATGTTGTCCATGGCTGGGCTGTAGTCGACAGGACTGACCCTTTTATGCTCTCACAGGTCTTTTTTCTGACAGTTTTATAGGCATAAATAGATAAAAATCTTCATCTTAGGAAAAGCATATATTTAGGAATTTTAAGATACTAATTTCATGTTGCCCTAGAGCATTTTCTGCAAATGTTAGCATACACATACTATTTCTGGTGATTAAAGCAGAGTATTTTTGACTTTAAAGTGGCATCTTCTGAATAAATGTGTCTTCAAATGATTTATGCATGCCATTAGGGTTTAGTGCTGGTAGTTGTCCTGGAAAGCCTGATCTGGTCTTTCAAGAGTTGCCTTAGCTTTATCAGTCCATTTACATGTGGTCATATTTCAGCCTCCAGGAGCTTTAAAATGTTTAGTACACAGAACACAAATTTAAGCCTGTGTTTGTTTTTATTGGTGGAACCTCTTTCCTTTCTTCAACATTCTCAAATGTTCTCTGGTTTAAGTAGAGTTATCTAAGGTAATCCACTCTTGCCCTTACCAGGGATATTCCACTTTGTTCATAAGCACATAACATAACTCTAGTCCCCAGTGATTTCATTGTGAAATTAAAACCCAGACACTCATCCAGATGTCTTGGAAGATAAGGGCAGGCCTAATCCGTATGTCACAGAGGACTTGAGGAGCAGGAATTCACCTATACATCATCACGTTGTTATTAGCCTGGACCATGGCAAGCCCAACACAAACATTTTCCACAGGGCTTGCATTCAGGCTTGGCAGTGTTAAGAAAATACCCTCCAGCAATGTGTTATTTTAGGCTGAAACAAAAGTAGACATGAATGGCAAGAGGAACAGAGAAGTATTGTTTTTATTTTCAATGTGAACCCATAACTTGTGTTAAATGAAAATCTAACCAACTAAGATGTAAATACCATCGTGTTCAAATGAGCTATCAAATATCAACACATTTATTTTGTGATGGAGCACTGATGCTTGTCTTAGGCACTGTGGGAAGGGCAATTTAGATAGTAGAAGCCAAAAGCTTTATCTGATTAAAACTGATATGATGATTGATTTTGACAGAGAGAAATCACTTCCACTGCAGAAAAAAATAAGGCAACAATAACATTGTGCATTTGTGATTAATATGAATAGTGGCACTGATATTAGAAAAAAACATGAGCTTGTGAGAGAGGCAAAACTTTACCTCTGTTTTTTACACTTCTGCCACAGAAGTCAATCTCAAAACTGCCATAATTATTTTATAAAATCCATGGAAAATTCCTAAGGTAAGGGTGAGAACCCACCTTTCCAGGAGGTGACCCAGCCTGCACAGCTTCCCATTTCTGTCTGTTCCTGCCCTCGCTTGCTGCTTCTCCATCTTGCCCTGGGAGCACTCCCAAAAGTGTGTAGAGGGATGCTACAGGATAACAACAGGGCTGAGTTTGTGATTAAAGCATTAAACTGGGAGTTAGCTGGTTTGGATTCAGCTCCTGCCTGTGCCACAGATGTTCTGCATAGCTAGCCATGGCATGCTCTGTTTTTGACAAAATTCACCCCTGTGCCGAGAGCCAGCTAGAGGCATCCACTGCCTGATGCTGGGAGACAAACAAGGCTTACCCACACTGGTTGAGCATTATACAAGTATATTTAGAAAACTCTAATGGCATGTAAGCTTTGTGGTGTCCTTCAGCAGAGGGCTGAACTTCTTGTTTATAGCCAGTGCCTCAGCGCTCCCTCCTACCAAGCAGGAAAACTGCAAGGTTTTTCACATTAAGGGTGTGTCTGTTAGAAGGAAAACCTACAGCTTTCAAATTAGCTGTCCAGATTTTATGCACCACAAGCATGAAGAAGTGCGCTGGAAAAAATCTTCAGAAACAGAGAAAAAGCTGTATTAACAAATTCTGAGGGTTGTTTTGTGCTATTTTGTTTTTTTCTTCCTCCCTCCCCTCCCCCTATTTTTCTTTTTTTGATGAATATCAACAGTAAATTCATGCAAATGTGTTTGTGAAAATCAAGACTAGAAGAAAGGGATCCAGGCAGGACAGAGAAACACTTTCTAAAATGGAATGTGGCTTTGATTTTTTTGTTTTGGGAAGTGATCCAGGTTGCCCTAACAGAAAGCAGAGACACTTTGCAACTGGGGTCTCTTTGTGCACAATGCAATGGCAAAGCAGTTCAAGACCAGTTCATCTGTGTGAAAATATGACCCTGTATGAGTCTAGAGGTCAATGAAACCACTGTTGATCTGCTCAGGGCATGCTGGTCACTGCTTTAGGGTCACTTTGATTTATGTGCTTGGATTTTCCACTTTCTGAAGAATAAAATATGGGTAACTGTCTCTTAGTTAACTCTCATTTGTTGCTGGCAGCATGCATTTTTTTTTCCAGAAATATGCATTACATGAAAAAGTCTGATTAATGTAAGGATGAAGTGACACCTTTATGAAAGATGAATCTACTGACAGAGATAATTTTTTCTAGTTATCACTATGAGTAGATTCATCTTTCATAAATGTGAAAACCATAGTTTTTGATTTCTTTTTTTGATTTGTTTCTTTTAAGCAATATACAAGCTTCCCACCTCTCTCTGATATTTAAATATCTCTTTATTGTGTTTTAAGTGTTTAACAGTTTTTACAGATTTGCTCAGGTGAAGGATGGAATTGATGGTAACAGCATTTAATGGATGGGATAGCTGAGGCAGAGGCAGAATCAGCTAAAAGAAATCTGCAGCAAACCAGAAAGTTAATAATTATTTACTTCCCTAACTCCTCCTATCTGACTTCAAAAGTAAAATGAATGGAAGCTTTAAATGTGGTTTCTTAGTACAAAAATTGCAACTGCTTCCCTGCTGAGTTGTTTTGGAAGCGTTGCCACAGGTGGTCACCACTCCACAGATAATTTAATCTTCAATACCTCTTAAGTCTGGCAGGGACTTCCACACCTTCATGATGACTCTGGGCACCAGGGCTGTAATGTAAATACTGCAGAAGTGTAACATATTTTTTTGTTATTAATACCTTATTTCAGGCAAACTGTTTAGTCAGGGTTGTGTCTGCAGAAGTGTTCAGAAAGCATGAATGAGTGGTTGAGAAAATGGGAAAAGTCACTCTGTTCAGATACATACACAATTTCTCTGAATCTTCCATTATTCAACCTACATATCAGCTTAGTAAATAAATTTGAACATGAGTGAAGAAACAACACATTTATGACTGTGCTCCAACTTCACCGTTGTATTTCTTGTACCATTTGTTCGGGAGTTTTACAAAACCCCAAAAGACTGTGTTTTGTATGGTCTATGAACAAAACATGGGGCTGGAGAGGTCACATTTATGAAATGTTCAGCTTGCCTCTCACTACTTGCTCCTTGAAATAACTGCTTCACAAGTCTTCTCCTTCAAGACATCCTAAAGGCGGTTTAATACTCTCTAAGTTGTCGTGTCTGTCAGCACTCAGCACTGTGAAGAGTTGCTGAACTAAACCATATTAGCAGGTCTTTACAATTATTTGTAAATGTTGGGATACTCAGAAGATTATTGCACTGGTACATTGCCTTTGGTGCCTGAGGGGAGCACAAATTATATCTTATCTGCAGGAATAGCACTGAGGAGCCGTCTTATGAGATGCTGTGGTGCTCAACCCACTTCCAATCCCATCACTGGGATTGTCAGGGTACAATTTATATCAGTGAGCAGAATGGACAGAGCCTCTAACGTTGGAGTTTCGCATGAATCTAATGCATGGGAAATGGATTTTTTTCCTTAAGTGGATAAAAATATCTTCTCATCTGAAACCTTAAACTGATGACATTTCAGAATTCCATTTGGAGAGATGGAAAAATAGATGATCTGTGTTTTTTAAAACTCTTTCTGATAGCTGGTGCTTCTTGCCTATACAGTTTGTTGAAGTACTACTGACACAAAAGCATTTCAAACTTTTGGCTATATATCTGACTCCAGAAAGGTTTGTTTATAATTGTCTGTCTTTAAGGAAAACTACTGCTTTCTGAAACTTATTAGTTCAGAATGGTCAGGACTGGAACCTGAAAGTTAGGCTCCTAAAATTCAAAGTGGTCCAGTTTTCAAAAGCACTGAGCAACCTCTGAGTATCATGGAAATTGTCTAGGATTTAAAAGACTGGGAAAAGGTCAGGCTGGTGTTTTGTAACCTAAATTTAAGCTCCTATGTACTAAAATGCCAAGGAAGAAATATCCCAAATCATAAACCGGTTCTTTAAAAAGAGACATTCTTTTATCAACTACTTATTTGAAAGGAAAACTTATTTTCAGTATGGAAGGAACATATTTATAGTTTTGGTTGTGCCATCTTGTGATTGGCAACTTAAAAGGATGTCAATTGTTGCATAATTCTACTGGCCAGTGAGCCATTTACCCTGGCTGCTTAAGTAGAAATTAAAATTGGGTTTATTCTTTATAGATTTTTATATATATATTTTTATATATATAGTCTACCTGCTGCTGGGAGCTCCTGAGTGACCTGCTGGTGTACCCTATGGATCTGGGGAGGGAAAAGATTGACTGCTGTTAAACACTCTCAGCTCTTCTGTGCCAGGGCATTGCAACGAGAGGCTGTGGGGAGCTTCCACCTGACTGTAACGTGAGAAACTCTCAATACTGTGTGCACTGCCCGTGGTGGAGGCTGAAAATGTAGGGCATTATCTCACCAAAGAGCCTCACTGATACAGGTTTCCCTTGAGACTGCAGGTTCTAACTCATTCTAAAGGGAGCATGAAGGGCTTCCTACCCATAACAGGAGTGAAATCCTGCCTCGCTCCTGCTGGGGTTTTGCTGTGGTGTTTGGTGAAGGCAGATTTCATCACTGGATGGTGTATCCTGACATGGGCGTGGGAGAGTGTGAGCTGAGCTGCAGCATGGAAACCATGAGCAACCTGGAGGCTGTCACGTGTTGTAGAGAGAAGGGGCACCTGGGAGGGAGTGGAGATAGGGAGAATCATTTTTTTGTGCAAATGCTGCTTAAAAAGAGGTCTCTTGAGTGGCAAAAGGGTTTTAATATGTGAGCTCCAATTTTCTGTCTATATTTGCTTGTGTATGGGTTAGCTTATTTATAATTTATGATATATGAGGATGATGGTTTGTTCTCAGGGATCAGGGTGTAATTTGCAATGGAAGTGACCTCAGCAGAATCACTCCTTTTGGACTGCTCAGAGATTGATGCAGTGGAGCCATAGAAAAATGGTGACTTCATGGCCTCCTGAGGGACCCCATGACCAGTCTGGATGGCCCCAGGGATTAAGAGACATATCCTGACAGGGCATGCTGGCTACCTTGGTTTCAGCTAGTGCTAATGCTCTTAGGTCCCTTTGCCTACTTCCATCTGAGAGTCACCTCTGCTCAACCGATGCAGTTACTGCCACAAGTTAAGTACTGACTTTTAGGACTGTAGTCCTCAGAAAGAGTGCATGACTTTTGTTTTTTCCATTAAATTGTTAGTAAAGTCATTGAGATACCAGAAGAAAATTTATGTTCAAGGCATGTCCATGTGCATTGATGTGCATTTCTGAAATCATACTAGCACAGGTTAATTTTCCATTCTCATGTCTAATGCTCTGGTTTCCCAGTGCTGGCTCCTGTGTGACATTAGGACAGCTGCAGTAAGAGACCACTTTTTTTTTTTTTTTTTTTTTTTGACAAGAAATAGAATAACACTGGCATCTCCACTGATACTTCCTCTCTCAATAAAACAGGTCTGCTCTTTTAAGAAGTCTGGGTAAACTGCTACAGGGCAATAATAGCTGCTGTGATTTTGTAACTGGGGAAAGTTTCACTCACTGCAGCACTGTGACCTCAGTGAAATCAATGGTGTTGGATCAGGCTAGGAAAAAGTTTGTTGCAATGATTTGAAAATGTCCAGCACATGTCTATGTGAAGGCTGGGGGCTGACCATGCTAGTTTTCTGAAGCAAGTTTTTGTTGTTTCCTGGCTCTCTTCAGGAGACGAACTGCAATAAACAGGACAGGTTTCTGAAATTTATTCAGAGGAAATATATATACTGATATGTGTTAAAAAAACAAACAAACAAACATTTTTGTTTTTAAATGAAAGGCAGAGAGACCAAGGATGCTAATCCTAATGTTCTGGCTGCTCTGCAGATATAATTGCACAGTTTAAAGATGTGTTTCTTCTGTCTTTGTGGTGCTGGTTGCGTTGGTAAGGAAGAAACATGGAATTCACCCCAGGTGAAGTTATAAATGGGGCATGCTTATCCAGAAATGCCCTCCTTCCAGACAGAGTGTACTTGCTTGGCGTATATTTACCCAGAAGAAAATTGCCCAAATTTTCTGAACCAGAAGGAGATGGGTCACCCCAAGGCCAGGACTGAAGAGCAGCAGCCATCCCGTGACTGCGCGATTTTGCACGGGATGGCCCCAGACTGGCACTTGATCCCGCTGGATCATTTCTCGCCAGGTCCACAGGGTCTTTCCAGCCACAGTGGAATGGCTCTCATGTCCTGTTTAATTTTTGTCTCAGAATTGCTGAGTTTGCCCATTCAAGCTTTCTATGTTTGATGTTTCCTATAAACTCCCCAGGTCCTAGAGTCATATGAGAAGCTTAGATATCACTAGAAGTTTTCAGTCTTCGTAGGGATAGAAAAAAGCTTCTGAGTGTGAATTTCACGTGCAGACTTTGCAAATAAATACAATGAACATTTGCATTTATTGAGCTTAAACATCTCCTGGTTTCCTAGGGCATAATTTCTGACTTCTGGCTACTGCAGGTTTGCAGCACTGCCACCAACTCTCTGTGCATTCAGGCTGCATTTATGTTGCTTGGCTTAATACATTCCTGGGAGACTTATTTCTGCTCTCTGTGCATTTAGCCTCAGCCTGGGCAAAGCAGGAGAATCTAATTTTAATTTTATGGTTTTTCTTTCCCCTTACTTTAGCATCAACCTTTCTACCTTTTACAACACTAATTTGGCTATTATTCTGAAAAACACATTCACTGTTGAGTATAATTATGGGTGATAAATTGTACAAATCACTCTGAATAAGTATGTACAAATTGACACTGGATGAACTGGAGGGATATTTTGACAGTAGCATGTAAAGAATTAAAAAAAAAAACTTGTAACATGCAATAATTTTGAATCTGCGTGCATTTCATGAATGTTTACTTTGCACGTACTTTTTCTTTTAATTTTCTTCTGGTGTCACACATATCTTACCTCCTCTTGAAAAGAGAATAGGAATTTAAAGCTTTCTGTGAATTTTAAAAACAAAAAAGCTTTTATTTCTATTGTGAAAGACCTTGGTTAATGCTGTTATGGAAAGTAACAGGTGAATGAGGTTGATATCTGAAGGCCAATGATGTGAAATCCTACTAGATGCTTGTCAGTTTTGTCAGAGGACACAATTTTACTGACTTCTACTTAAATTTTTAATTTCTGATTAATAGGAAGATATGTACTGATTTCTGGATTGTGGCCAAAAAATCTGAAGTCATGTAAATTATATTTTACAAGCTTTGTAAAAGAGAAGAAACAAGAACTCTTTTCTCCAACAAGGTAAATGTGTGACTATAATACTGGTAAAAGGATCTTTGAAGTGTTTTCCTTCCCATGCACAGAAGTCACTTAAGTATAAGGCACTAAAGAGCCACACCTGAGAGAATCAAGGCGATTTTTTTGTTTGTGCTTTGCTGGAATTTTTTTGTTTCAGGAGTGTTTGTCTAATAGTGCATGGTTGAAGTGACCCTCTTAAATCTACCATTAAAACTTGAAATGACACAAGCCTGAATCATGCAAGCAAAAGGGCATTGCCTTGAATTTGTGTGCAGAACACACAGAAAATAGTTTCAATCACCAGATATGTTCCCAAATACTACAGGTGTGTCGTTGTAGACCACAGTCTGAACATGTCTCTCTTCTCTCCTACCTGACAGTAGACTCATATTGGAACAGGTCCAGTGCTTTAATGAATTACAAACCTGTAAAATATTTCTTTACCTCTGCCTGTGGTAACTGCTCTTTAACCTGGCAGCGAGACTAGGTACAAATAGGCACTTGGGGGCTGTTCATGGGGAAATATGCTGTGTGTGGAAACAGGGGCTGTGCCACGGAGCCAGTCACTGTACCCTGGCCACGCACCGGGACGTGGTGCCAAAGGATGGGGAGAACCCCATGGCGGTGCCTGATGCCAAGCACGTGTGCAGGAGCTTCTTGCCAGAGCAGGTGGGCAAGAATAACCTCAGCTGGGAGCAGGGGAGAGGACTCAGGCAGGGTCAGGCAGGGAAAGACGTTCCTGGCACTTCTCCTCCTGCGCCGCGCAGGGAGAGCAGTGCCAAACAACACATGCGCTGTTGGCATCTCCAATTACTTCTACTTGTGTAAGTCAGGAACCATTTCTCTGAAGCCAATGGCACCTCATTAACATTAAACTAATGTGAATAAAAGGCAACTGGGACATATATGTTTCCATACCTTTATACCGCTGGATCTGATTCTACTTTTGTTCACACCGGTTTGATATTGATACATCTCCTCCGGCTTTCATGACATGAATCTGTGTTTAACCTGGGTCAGCAAGATCTCAATCAGCTTCATTTACTTCAAAAATGTCTGCCTAGAGCTGTTGGGAAAGGATGGGTCTGTAAGAGAAGAACAGAAGACGGGAGGTAAAAATAGGAAAGGGATCAAGAAACAGCTCAAGGATGGAGCTTTACATTTCTTGTCTTTGTTTGCCTACAGTTTGTTGCCTTTGTCAGTGAAAAATGAGTGAGATGAAAGAAGGGAATGTCTCTTGAGTTAGAGGTTGTCTTCGGGCTGAGTGAAGCCCTGCGGTAGAAGCATGTTAGTCCTCCCTCCTTTCCTCATTTCAGCTGTCCTGTGTGTTGGGGAAAAAAAACAACTCCACACTTCTTTTTTTTTTTTTTTTTTTTTTTTTTTCAATACAAAATAGGAAAGAACTACAAGGAAACAGAGCAGAGTATTTTTTCCAGTTTGCCTTAGGGTTTCCTGGAATTTTTGCTACTGTACATTTATTTAAAGTAACCCTATCTGTTTAAATACATGCTGATCTTTGGTTGCTCTGAGATCAGAATCAGCCCCGAAGAATGCCTTTTGCTCGCAGTCATTTCTGTATTGTCAGTTCTTCCTCCGCACCCCCCGCCACGCTGACCTCTGGGGTATCAGGTGACAGCAGGATAAACTGCAACACATGTGGTCTGGGCAGGCAGCGAGTTATGATCCGAACCGATACAGAAACTGTGATCTGTTGTCAGTCTCCTCAAGGATGACAAAACAATCTGTTTCCAAATGAAGGTAGATGTAAGATAAATTCTGTGCCTGCTATTATATTTTTCTTGGCATTAACCAAGTGCTCTAACTGTTTTGTGGCTTTGTCACCACCAATTATGAACTAAAATAACATCATCTGCTGCGAAGTGCTGTGATCCAAAACTCCCATGTCTCTTTGCAGTGACATTGTGAATAAATAAAATCAGCTCCAATGATTCATTAATACATGTTTAATAAGGCTTTGCAAAGTTATGTCAGACACTTGGAGAGGATGTTTGGAACTAAAGGCTCAATCCCTCAGTGTCTAACCCAGACAAACTGCCTCCTTAACTTTGCTGAAACAATATGTGCAGAGAAGGGTTTGCTAGAGCTCTGGAAAGTTTTTTGTTGTGAGCAATATTTAAAAATTTTGTGCAATTGTCATCATTATGTACCCCAAATGAAAACAAGTCTTTTTTAGTGAAACTTAGGACATTATGCAATAAACTGAAATTTATTGTTTAATTCTCCAACCAAGCTATTGCATAGCAAATGGAATTAATTAAAATTTTTTGTTGGCTGTCTCAATTTCCCACTAAACATATTTTTATTTGAGCAATGTGTGTATACGAAAATATTTCAAGAAAAAATAAATAATTCAAGTAGAGTAGCTTTGTTGTAAATTACATTGCAATTTTTTTTCCTTAAATGTAATTTATATCAGACTCATTTTTTAGAACTGGTAAGATGCTTATAGCTTTTAAAAAAGGTAAAATCATTTAATTTTTTATTGTCTAGACTATATGTAAGCCATTGCTAATTAATACTGCTCTTTCTGGTGACTTTGCAGCAGGCAAAGCAGGCAAACTCAAACAAACCAATTATAAATGATTTTTCAATGTAAACTTTTAACAGTGTAGCCTAAGGGCTTGCTCAACATAAAAGTGCAATTTAGAAAACATAAGTTTTAACTAAGGTCAGGATATATCAGGCAATGATGGATGTACATATAAAAACATCTGACTGTGGAATGACAATGTTTTTTTCAAGACTAAGCAAAATGTTGGTGGCAGTGATAAGCAGAATGAAAAATAGCCTTGAATGAAGTGGCCAGAAGTTTTGGGTTTGGCATCTGGGTTATTGGTTTGTGCATTTTTTTTGAGTGTGTGTTGTTTTGGTTTTCTTCAGAGCTTTGCAAATCAGAGTTCCCTGGATGTTGCAAGCAGTAGAGTCTAAGTTTTAGACATCTATGCTACAGCAGGCCTATGAGAAAGTATCAAACTTTTAAACATCATCTGCTGTCCCAGGTCTCAGGTAGAAATTAGCCCTCTTTTCTTCTGTTCCCAGCTGCTAGAGCAGAGCCCCTTGGCTGTGGGAGTGTGCCACACGTGCCCCCCTGCCTGTGTGGGATGCGGCACTCACTGCTGTCACAGACACAGCTCATCTGGCTCTGTTTTTCCAGCTACTAAATGGAAAACGTCACTGTCCCACGATGCAAAGCACTGTTCCAGAATATTCCAATACCACAGGTTTAAGCTTGTTCACTCTTTTGGAGGAGCAGGTCTGGGGACAAGATCCCCGTCTGAATAGCTGGTAGTTGACTGTTCCACGCTGTCTTTAAGACTCTTCATCCTAATTGTCTGTTTCCCAACAGCCTGAGTGAAGCTGGCACAGGCTCACATCATGTGCTGTATCTAATTTGGTAGAAGCAGTCACATGCCCATAGTGCGATCTGTATCAGATTTGTATGGCTGACTCATCTGGTATCAATTCTGGTGGAGCGAAGGCTCCATAGCTGCAAATCCTCACGTGTTCCTGCAGCTCCTGCTCCCGTCTTGTAATCACTTATCACAGTTCTGCTGCAGCCCTGCTCCTCTGCCCGTTCCCCAACTCACCCGACACCTCTTCTGTAGCTCAGGAATATCTTTTCCAAGACACTTGTGTCCCCTTGTCCTGAATGCAGCAGTCCAGTAAGTCACACAAGCTTTGTAAATGATCTCTGAACCTCTCACTTTTGCTGTACACAGCATAAGAAACCACGGGTTATCAATGTATTCTTCTCCTTCGAGAAGTCCATAGCTTAGCCTCCCTTCACATATGGTGTCTCCACAACCTCTCGAAAAGAGGGCAGAGAATGTTGTTTCTTATAAAGCTTCTTCCTTCTCTTTTCAGCTGAAAACTGCTGTTCTGGTCATCAACACAGCACCCGCCATGTCTGTGCCTGGCTCCTCCACTCACAGCGAGTAAGGAAAGACAGCCAAAGGCATAACCATGGTTTCACAAAATGTGCATGGAAACCAGAAATTGGAGCTGGGTCACAGGATTATCAGCCAAGCCCCGACTGGGTTTGTCATTTTGTCCAAGCAAAAACTAATTTTGGCAATGAAGTTAAGGCTAATTAATTTTATTTTTAACAAAAACACTGCTTTCTTCTATATCTATTAGAATTCCAGTCTTATTGAGAAAATAGTGTATGTTCATAGCTATTGGTGAAACCTAATGGATGCTACTTGAAAAAACAAAAAAATTACAGCTTAGTTGAATTAGAACCGTTTATAACATCTGCAATCATACTTGTTTGTTCCCTCTTCTCATGAGCAAAGTCATTCCACTGGTGCGGTCTCCCTTCTTTATTTCTTGTCATCTATAATTACGTTGAAGGGATTAATAATCATGCATTTTATCCAGCGTCTCTGCTTGATGACAGGGCATTGTTTAATGAGAGCACAATCAGTGTCCTGGCTCTTTGGGAGAGCCAAGGCACTGCTCGCAGTGGAAATCATTGAAAATAAACATGTGGAAGCTTAAGCGCTCTTTAATAACTCCTTTTGCTTATTTGGTTAGCAATTTTGATGATTTTGTCCGTTGTGCCTGGCTCTGCTGCTGCAGAGGCACGGTTATTTATGGTGCCAGAGGAGGTTATGATCTCCTTATATAAACTACGGGACTGAGGTAGAATATAGTAAGTTCTGAGTCATTGTAAGCGCTTTAGTTCTTCAGCTGTAATGCCATTAGATCGAGAATTGGCCGTTAGTCTGTAATAGAATTAGGATACTGATTAAGATACTGGTGTGCCAAGTACCCAGAAAAGCTATGGATTTGTTAAAGAGGCACGCTTTGTCCTGTCTGTAGTTTTTATTTCTACTTAGGTATTTAGCTTATATTAGCTAATGGCAAGATGATGTTACAAAGTGGCACTGCCCATGTGTTGGAAGCAATTACTAGATGATTTCTTTCTCAGAGGTGCCATGGGTTGATGCACAGAGCTTGGGACCACATGTGCTTGATCTGAAAGAGAGAATTTAAAAAAGTCTCTGCTGGGTTAAGATGCAGCTTGCTTGCAGCATTGCAGTCCTTGAGTGTTACAATTTTTGCAGTGCTTGCAAAGTTTTTTAGGGAGAGCTTTTCTGCCTTTTGTACCTCAGAGGTGTCCTGGACTGCTTGCCCTGCCAGGGTACATGGACAGTTTTCACAGGACCTCTGAGAAGGGCTCAGTCTGAGCAGAGAGCACTGGCTCAAACCCCACTTGTCCTGTTCTCTCCCTGACAGGAATCTGGAGAAGCTTGGCTTTGCAGTGTGATGGCTGCGGCATTTCCTGTGCCACAGCTCAGCTGGGTCAGCGCAGAGAGGGAGAGTGTAAACTCCCAGCATGCAGCTCCTGGCTGGCAGCATCCTTGTGCCTGCTGGAGGATCAACACAGGGGGCAGAGCTTTGTCATCGGTGAAGTGAAAGGTGAGAATCGGTGCTGGGGACAGACGTTTGTCACCAGAGAAGTGAAATGTAACTATAAATTAGGAGAGAGCATGAAAGTGCCTGTTGACATGTACTCAGGCAAACCCTCATAGATAACCAATGCTCAGGGTACCAAGCATGGGTGGTGGCCCAAGGCCATTGACCACGAGAAGGTACCACAGAATTAGTGCTTCAGTGCTGACTTGTTGCATGACAGTGACACGCTGCTCTCACTTAATTTTTGGGGAACTGACTCAGGCAGTGAATACATCGCCTGGTGTCAACCTTTCATTGGGTGGCATCCTCTCCTGTAAATGCTTTGTGAAAGACACTGCACAAGGTTCCCCACACCTTATTAATGACAGAAGCAGTTTTCACTCAGAACTTCTTTACTACCTGGCACATCAGCAGGCAGCCTGGAACACACTCTGTCCTCTCGCTTTATATGAGTGATTCTGATTTTTGCATAATATATTTAATTTGTAACTTATGCATGTGGCAATTTGGAAGATATTTGAGTAGGACATTTCCTTTTCTTGTTATTGCTAGTGCTTGAAATGATGAAAACTCATTCTTCCTCAAGGGGAATACATGGGAAGGGTAGCCAAGTGCTCAGGCTGTGGGTGGTGGGACAACGGGAGCCAGCAGTTTGTTCAGCGAAAATATATATTAATGAGGAACACAAGGGAGGGATTTTTTTCCTCTTCTGAATCCACTTTATTTTTCAGTGACAGAAGCCACCTATGAAAGACAAGAGTAGTATTTTTTGAACAGACTTCCTTTCTCCTTCAAAACCTTAATGTTACCAGTGGACCAGCTTAGCTGGCTGTTTTACATGATTCTACAGGGTGTGCTGGGGAGGGGGAGTGGGCTGAGATGAGTTCAGTTGCTATCCTCCCAGAGGAGCAAAGGGTTCCTGCTCTCCTTACCTCCTTTGTTTTAAGGCATATTTTTATATAACATTATTTATAAATTGTCTAGCATAATATTTATTTATTATACTATATTTTTATGTTTATAGAATTAAAAATTAATGCATCTGCTAAAATTATTGTATAATTTTATTATACTCTCTATTATATTGCATATTATTTTACATTTATAATTTTGATTTTGCTTTTTTTCAGATGGATGGAAGCTCAGAATATGAAGAAATACCAAGAAACAAATATCTAGGCCACCCACAGGGTCATCAGTCTATCAGTGACCTCACACTCTTTCAACAAGACTTGTTGACTCAAGAGTAGCCTAGGAGGGTTAGCTTAGATTCGCTCTTCATGCTCACACACACACACACACACACACACACACACACACAGAAGCAAAAGGGTTACTGAAATCCAGGAAGCCCAGGAACAACTGGAGGCTGGAGCCAAGACCCAACCATCCCCTACCCCAGTGCCATCCCTGTTTTGCAATGCTAGTTCATTACATCAGCATACTTTTAGCCTGTCAACACCAGCCCACATCTCCTCAGCCCTGCTGTCCTGACAACTTCTTGTCTTCCCTCTACTTGGTCATCTGTGCTGGCTCGGTACCTTAACCCCACTTTTCTCCTGCTCTGCATCAGTGGTGCTTGTGTAACGTTTGCTCTGAGGTGCCTTGCAAGGAAATGGCCTGCAGAATGAATTCCCTAATGTCCCTCTCATTAATAGTTCTTGCTGCCAAATGCTGTTTGCTTTTACTTTCAGAACTGTCTGTATCAATGATGAGTTCCTCCACTTGGAAATTATTTCTATATAGTATTGTTCTCATCTTGCTGCCACAGAAGCAGCTCCGTTCTGGGCTGGGTGAGAGGGGGGAGTCCCTGCAATGACTTCATGGAGCAGTGCAGTTTCTGGGAATAGCAGGATGTCCCATCAGGAGCATACCTTTGACCATGGGGGAGGCCTGTGTGGTGAAGGAGTTTTGGCAGAGCTTCTCAACAGCACTATTGCTTATTTCCTATATTCCACACATGTGAGGGGTTAAAGTCTTGAGGAAAAAATCAGTGCAAATTGAAGTTACCAGTACATTTAGTCCAGGAGATCTAACAGGTTTTTGATCTTTGAGGAGATATATCTCTCTAGATGTTATGCAGAGGGGGGCACATGGGAGGGCACAATGACACTAGGCAAGACTGCGAGCAATGCCCAGTGAAAGCAAATGCCAGACAACAGTTGTCTCTGCAGGATGTATCTGTGGGATGCTGGGAATTTCCATACCCTCCTGGCTGCCCTGCCTGAGATGATAAGTGCTCGAGTACTTCACAGCAAAAAAAAAGTCCTGGGAAAAGCAGAACTATTTCTTGTGATAAAGGCTGGCTGCACATTTTGGGAAGATGAGCTTGTCAGGGATGCTGCTGCACTCAGGCTGAACCTGTGGGAAGTGTGCCTGTTCCTAATAAATGTTGTGTGTATTTATGTGGCAGTCATTGTGCTTTGCAAGGAGGGAGTCACAGAAATAATTAGTTAAGAGCGTGAGGTTTTTGGCACAGATTCCCTTTCTCAAGTAGCTGTGATGTTCATATATAAGAAAAATTGATTTGGCATCTAGACAGGATTTCAGCACGCTCATGGTTATGGAAATCAGCTATGGGCATGGAGGAAATCTGTATATTGATTCATAAACTGACTTGATGACTTGTTCATGCTTTAATATTTTCATGGGCTTTTGCCCAAAATAAAATTGTCAGTAAGTACCACTTGACTGTGCTACAGTACCATCTAAAATGATGGGAAGAATGCAGGGAAGAAAAGAGATTTCCTATTAGGCAGAAGACTTTACTTTCTGTGCTAATTAAATTTTTCCTTATAGACTAGCATTTTTGTCACGGCCTTTGCTATTGCATTAAAATGGGTACATGTATAACACCCAGTGAAAAATGATTTCCCATGATAGCTCCCGAGTTTCATGGACACTTTTTATTTTGCAAGAGCTCAGGACATCCAGTCCTCCTACTCACACCACCATGTGCCAGTGCTGATGGTTCTGCCATGGCTGTGTGTAGGTAACAGGATGAGAAACCCCTTACTTTGGTATCGTGTGGTAGGACAAAAGCCAGCATGGGTTGCTGACTCTTTTTCATTCCCAGGCTGGCATGGGCTGTGTTTAGTCAGCACCAGCACTGACCCAAGACTGCCTCGCAGAGAACACCCACAAATATCCTCACTCCTCATGAACATTTTTCTCTGCAGGTTTAAAATCTTAATCCCTGAATAACACCTCTGCCTGCCTCGCCGTTTTCTTTGGAGGCCTTCCAGCATTGACCGATCCCGACCCTAGTTGCCTTAAGCCATGTGGGCTCCAACTGGAGGCAGTGTGGCTGCTGGCCATTGTTGAAACGAGCGGAAACGATGTCATGTGTAATTTCATCTAAGATCCAGCGAGATAACAATATGTGACCAAATACTGATCTCATTTGTAACAGTATGCTTCCGCTGTGCCTTCAGAAGGAATCAATGGGTGTAATGTGAGTCACAACTCATACACTGTGCCATAGCAGAGGAGAATTTTCTCCATGAATAATGTCTCTTTTGGCAAGACACGGGAAAAAAAGCCTTGAGATCTTTGTTATATTGAAATGCATGCTTCAGGAAAGAGGCCTTACATGGAAAAGTACATTTTGAGGGTGTAGGTTGTTCCTTGTGGACTAAATCTTCCCTTATGACAGTTGGTTACTCATTTTCACAAAATTTCTGCAAGTTTTTTCTATGATTAGGGCATAGGATTAAAAGATCTCTGGGGCCTTGTTTGACACTATTGTGTTTGGAACCTGACATACTGAAAGTACTCATGGAGAAACCAGGGAGATGTCTCATGGTGTCTCAAGACGGGCTGCTAGAAACACTGAGAAATTTCCATACCCTCAGGAAGAGGCAAGAAGGTTATTTTGTTGTTTGGTGGTTGGCTTCTTGCTGATTATTAAACAGCCTGCCAAACTTGGGCTTAATGAGTAATTTAAATGTAGTTTGAAGGCAGCCTTTGTTTCCTTCACCAGCTATTTTAAGAAAAATCCCTTAAAATTAATTGATTGACAAACTCTATAATTGATGCTGTCTATGTAGCATGCACTGGCCAAAACTGATGGGAGCACTGGCATCTTGGTTGAGGCTGCTCTAAACCCTTCAGAGAACCTCTGCTTGCCCTCTCTTTATGCTCTTGGGTAGGAGAGGGCATGTTTAGTTTTCTGCTTACTCTATCCCCTTTTGTACTTGTTCATTTGCTAGGTGCATAAAGGAGAGGAGGTCATTTGTGCACATGGGATAAAGAGGTATTATGAATTCTAAAGTGTTTGCTTTATTGGGAAGAGCACAGTGAGCAGGAGAGCGCAGGAACATAATGTGTGAATTTTTAATGAATGCTGTGCCAAGTGTTTGTGCACTTTTTTTTTTTCTACCTGTAGCAGCTCTATTCATTTGGGAGAGTACTGCATACAAGATACTCTTTAGTAGTATGCTGGCTGCTGTTTAGTTTTAATAAATTAAATCCCTTATATCAATGTAATATTCTTTAGACAAGCACTTCCAAGACAGATTAGAAATGAACTTAAGGGGATTAAAAGCTTCTCTTGCTAAAAACAATGTTTCAGATGGGAAATCCACTTATTTATGTCACTTTCAGTGGACTACATTTGTATTTAATATGCTACTGCTAAAGACAGCAGTGCTTTGCCCATGACTGTAGCCTTTCTGCTCTGCTTTACATACAAAGCAATATGTTTATTTTCTTCTGAACAGTAAGTCGCTTTGGGAAGGATTGATGGCTTCCCATAAAACTGCTAGCAACCATTTTCTCCTTATTTAGAGAAAACAAAAGATTTAATGGATCTGGCATTTTAAATAGCATCAGTCTCTTTGTAAAATCAGAAACTATGTGAATGGGAGGTATGAACAGAGAGAAAAATCTGCTTTGATTTTCCCCTTGCTGCATTGTAGCAGGCTGAAAACATCAACTGGAAGGTTCTTGCTGTCTGTGAAATCCTGGACATCTTGGGAGCAGCCTGCTTTAGGTGGTGTTAGCTCTGGTCTGTGCAGCAGGCTGAGGGGGAGGCAGCAGCTCTCGTGCTGTTTCCTCTGACTCATACCAGGTTATCCATTTCTGTATTAAACACTTGTCCAAGTACATGGTCCAGTGGTGTGTCAGTCCCAGTGGTGGCCTCTGGTACCAACCCAAAATAACTTGATTTTAAATATTATAAAATATGTAACAATATACACATATATAACAATATGTATATATAACAATATACATATATGTATAATATACAATATAATGACATATATTATCTGCTAGATTTGGTGCACCAGCACTCTGCAGGTGTAAACACTGTTGTTGGGCAGCTTGTACACAGGATCAGATGCCCCCTTCTCATGTCACAACTACCCAATTACTGCTCCATCTGCAGACATCCAGCATGAACTGAGTGCTTTGGACAACCCAGCAAAGCTGCAGCCTCACCCCTCTCCAGAGCCTTGTCCTGCTGGATACCTGGCCATGCTCAGAGGGCTATGGACATCGTTAATAGGAAGCCTTTCAGTCCTAGGCTGTGGTAGGGGCTTCATGTTAATCACCAGCCAAATCACATAATACTGACCTGAAAAAGGCTGCCTCCTGATGCTCTCACATTGTGAAGTTTCAACAGGGCAGGATCCACCTCTGGGCAATAGTGGAGGAGGCTCTCATTGGCATGAACAATGACAAAACTGAATATTCTGAGTATTTGCACAGTTTTGAGACCATGTTTCAGTCCCACAGGAGACAATCCAGCCCTCTTGACTTTCCTAGCATCCATGTTTGGCAATCTGAACTTTCAGTTCACCTCCTGGACTACAAAAATGCACAGTTTTGGAGTTTACTACTCACAAGTGTGAATGTAATGAGGACAAGGAAGGTACTAGGGCACAGCGGATCTCCCAAAAGGGTGAAAAAAGGGAGACCTCCTCTTGATCCTCCTCCCAAAGTTGCTGGGAAGAGGAGACTAGAGAGCCTTTTAGGACAATTTGGTTTTGCCTTTTCTTAAGTGACTTAAAAGTCTTTGGTCTATAGTGAGGACAGAAGAAATGATCAGAGTAAAATGAAAAATGGAAGAAATATGTGAAATTAATGTTTTAATTGGATCAAGGCCTTTCAGTCTATTTATTGTTGCCATTTGCATGTGGGACCATGAAACTACAGTGCTTGCTCCTTACATGTCAGCTCCAAGAGCTCAGCTATGGTTTGCAGATCTGTCATTATTCAATTGCACCACAGATAGCTTGGGCAGAGAGGTTCCACTCCACAGGAAATAAAGTTTGTCTTGGTAACTCTGTCCCTGACACAGTGCTGGATTCTGTTATTTTAGGCACACCTTCCCCCATAATTATTTAAAACAGTTTCACAATTTCTATTCCATCATATTTCATTATACAGTGAAGTATTATTTATTTAAATGGTTTTTGAAGTAATTTATTTCCTGGTACCTGGTTAAAACAAGATCATTTCCCTTAATGCCTTTGGGCCATTGATACTCTTGGATCCACTGTCCAGCCTCGTTCAGTCTTCACCCAGTGTCCCCTTTCCTCACCCAGAAGCTGGCATTCAGATTGAATTATAGTGCATCTGATCAAGCAAGGGATACATTTTGAAAGCAAAGCTCAAAGATTGAGTTGCATGACTCCCCAGGTATTCAAAAGAGCCCTACAGTGAGGCTTTGTATTAACCTTGTATTCCTGGGATTGAATAAGAATAGGCTGGTAAGCAGAATTGAATAGGCTGGTAAGCAGAAATTAAACCACCATCTTTATTTTTAACTATTTTGTTCTGCTTTCTGAGGCTAAATTTCACTCCTTTGCCCAAAACCACATTTTTTGCTAGTCCTAGCATTTATCAGATATCTAAATCATTGTATATTGTACATGATAACAAGATCTGACTGAAATTTCACCAGTTTCATTAGAGTGGAGAGGGTAATTTTCTGCACAGTAATGATGGTCTCTTCTCTTACTGTAGCCACTATGTGTGCTCTGGTCATAACAACCGAGGATAAAATTTATATACATTGCTATACAACTTTTCTGAAAAAGAAAACAAAAATATTGTTCTAAAAAAAAAAAATAATGAGGATCAGAGATGGAATTTCACTGAGAAATGTGGTGTAAAAATGCTTCTCATTTTAAATTAAGCTTTCAATGGCAAGTGCTTGGCTTTCAGCAACTCATCTGAAACCCTTTTAATTGAAGTTCCATGAAAATCTGGGGAGTTCAGCTCAAGTTCACCTCCAAAACCCATCCTGATTTCATTAAAGATCTGATCTTTCTTTATTTGCCAATAAAATATATATATAAATGTGTGTGAGTGTGTATAAATCAGTATCTGCTAGATAACTTGTTTTGTGTTGTGAGTTTGTTTTTTTTTTTTAATTTTAAAGGACCAGTTTTCCTTTTTTTGATGAAGGATGAACTCTGCTCTGTGCATGCACTGAGAGCTGGAACAAGCAATCCATGGGAGATCCTTCCCACTCCCCAACCCAGGATGGGATTTGGAGGGCACGACGCACTTGTTGCTTCTCTCATCTGACTTGTGTTTGGTATTGGTTGTGCCAATCTCATCATCATCCCTCCACGGCCTGGCTAAGGACAGTGTAGGGTTTCCTTGGTGTTTGTGTTAACACAGTGCAAACACCATGGTCAGCATGAGCTGAGGACTGAGCTTGCCTTGCTCATGTTATTTGTTGTCATGTTATTTGCATGTCACTATTTTCTGTTCCTTTCTTCTAAGACCCAATACAAGTCTGGATTATTCAAAAGGAAGGGTCTTGCTCAGGATTTATATCTGGAGAGTGATTTCACCTTTTTTTTTTTTTCCCCCTTTTTCATCTTCATTTGTTTTCCAGCTGCAATGGCCACATATGCCTATAACTAACTGAGTTTATACCAAGGCATTTTATCTCTAAATCAGTAAAACAATAAGACATCTTTAAAAATTATATCCTTAGATCAGAGGTTTTCAACTCAGCTACAGGGTCTTTTCAAAGATGTGTGAGGTTGGAGACATTAATTTTGCCCCTTCTGGGCAGAAAACAGTGTTCCCATTTCCTTCCAAATCAGCTCTGTTGTGTAGATTCCCAGGGGACCAAGAGGAAGGGTTCCTGGGAATTGCTGGGGTTCCTACTTTTATTTTGTGTGAGACTCCAGATGAAAATGTGTTGAAAAGAGTGTAAATCCTGAATTCCCCAAGGCAGCGAGTTGTGATATACTCGAGTCCTGAGTCAGTCCAATGTCTAGCAGCGTGCCAATGACTATAACTTGGGTACCTGTTTCTCACTTTCATCCCACTACTGGAGTAATAATTGATGTCAGGTTCCTTTATTTTAATCAATTATTTTATTCTATTACCATTGCAACTATTACCTCTTCCACAAGGCTCTTCACAAGCTCTGCATTTTGCTATCTGCAGTTTCAGTGAATCAGATCTCAGTGTTTCTGATCAGGGTCCAGCTGGAACCACACATCTTTGTTTCATGTATTTAATATACTCAAAATACACTAAATGACAGTTTATAATATCATTATCAACAGTTAAAGACATTATAACTTCAAGAAATGAAAAGAAAGTGCAGCCATATGTGGAAATGCTTTATTTTGTGCACTTTTAACCCTCACAATAGTTCAGCTGCAAAAATAGGGATAGCAATGAGAGGCAAGGAGAAAATCATATGTCTGCAAAATCATTTTTCAGCTTTCCATCCACTGCTGTCATGAAAGAGCACTGAGCTATTTGGATGGTAAATAACAACGAAGGACTAATTTATTTTTCTTCATAAAATTATTTCTAGAATTGGATTCAAATGTGTTCCTTATTACACGGTTTGATAATTCAGTGATGCTTTCCCCCCATAACATACGAGCTGATTTAAACCTTCACTCCAAACAGCCTCGGGCTTATTAAGAACAGTGTGGACTGAGTATGGATTAGGTTTAAAAGTAATAAAAAAGTAGACCTGTTGGTTAGGTGAAAAATTCACTATCAGATTCCTGAGTGCAGCTTTCTTTTCATGTGCAAACTGCATTAAATGAGGCATTTAATTCAACAAATCCATAGTTCTGATCCACCAGAAATAGAGACTGGGTTAGTTCAATTTGTAACAAACGATCTCCATATGATCAAAGTCCTGAGAGCTGATTCCAACATACTGCTTAAATTAGTCTAACACCGAAGTGTTTGGCTCTGGGACAATATTTGGAATGTCTTACCAGAAGAAAAATTCCTCTGCACACATGGTTCCAATATCTGGGAATGCCAACCTTGCTTTTTAATGGGCTGACAGGGAGCCTCCGTGCTAACTTTCTGACTCCAAAAAGTTCTTGTGCTGTCACCCGCAAACCAGCTTGGATAATTTTTCCTTGGCTTCCTTATTAAAGCCTGAATGAAGGGATTGTGTGGCTTTCTTAATGTCACTTGGTCTGCTTGCCATAAATTCAAGCACTCATGATGAAAGCTCCACTTATATTTCGCTGGGAAATGGAATCAAGGAGAATGCACCCTCGTTCACAATAAATAACTAAAGTTGAGTTATTAAGTGTATTTCATATACCGGTGCCTTATTACATCAGCAGTTTAGATAATGGCTTCTTAAAAATACTCCTCCGCTGAAATGTATGACGAGCGAGTTGCACATAGGATCCCTATGCACAAAACCCAACCAGCCAGCTAGAGCAATAACTTAGGACTGTATTAACAAATATCAAATATTTACATTTTTACATGCTGCTGTCTGTTTAGATTAAGCAACCATAGCAATAACAGCAGTCAGCAGCGAGGGCCGTATTTGCTCGATCCTTGCCAGGGAATTCTCAGCTGGGATTGTTTGTTTGCTTTGTGCAGTGAAGACTCGAGCTGTTTACACTGTAGCTCCAGTTTTAGAGAGTGCTAATTATGCTCCACTGCTGAACCCCTCTCCTTCTCAGGATCTGCTGTTCTGCAAAAATACTTTACATTGGTCTCAAGGAAAGCAATCTGACTCACTGCAGGCAATAAAGGGTGCCCTAGTGCCTTATAACTTTTTTTTTAATGTGGTAAGAGTGGCTAAATGGAAGTTCATGCCTTTACTTGCTTGCCTTTTTTTTTTTTTTTTTTGAAAGTATAGACAACAGTTTCAAAGTCCTTGGCTGAATTTCCTCTCACAATTTTACTGCATTTTATGGAACTTCTTAATGTGAAATGGGCTGATGTAATTCAGCTAGAGGGGTGTGTAACATCTATCTCTCTCTTTACATATATTAAACATGCATATCATTTCATAACCTTTTCCCCAGTTATTGTATGTGCAGTGGGATGTAATAAATTGAGGCTCACCCAGGAACAGGCAGAGCTGACAGTGAGTAAATGCCCCGATTAGCATGTTATTGTTATAACTTTGCAGTTCCTTCCTGATTAGTTAAAATATATGTTGCATGGCTAGGAGACTATTTCTAAATCTGTGCTAAGCATTGCTCGATACTTTATGGGCGAAAGAGGCAGGATGAAGGATGAAAGGTTGGCATTCAGGAATTCAGCAAAACCACTGTTTTCATGGTAACTATGCTGAACAGGTGGCTAAGTAAGCCAATTAAACAGACTTTAAGAACAAATTATGATAGTAATTCATTGTCGAGGATCATTGAAATGCACTGTGTGGAATCTGTTCCCCAGAGCCGCCTGAATAATGAAAACCCATTTTTATATAATTTTATTGTTTTCCTACCATCATGAAATGTTCAAAGGATCTCACTTTTTTTTTTTTTTTTTTTTAAACTTTAAGGGTGGATAAAGGGGGAGAGAGGAAATTTTCTGAAAAAGATGTGATCCAATTAAAACCCCCAAATTATTAACATGTAAGACCATTTCAACAAAACAAACAGATGTAGGGGCTTCACTGCCATTTTGGGGAATGATTTTCCAAGAATATGGAGGACAGTGCTCCAAACCATCTGCATGAGCTGATTCACCCCTCTCAGCATCAACTCGTTCACCTCACTGGCATAGCTTGAAAGTTCACACAGGTCCTGACAACTTTGGGCCTGTAACTAGTACTGTCCAGTTGAAATAATCTTCTCTGCATGGTCTTGCCCAGTAATATGGTGGAGTTGATTAAAAAAACACACCAAACAATACTATATATATATCTACATATATATATATATAAATAAAAACCCCCATATATATATATTTATATTAAGAGGATGGTAATAGTATATTTCTGTTTAGATTTGAGACAGAAAAAGGTTCTCCAGAATGATTTCAGGCCATTCTATAGCAACAGCTCCAAGTGGCCACATAGGGCTGCATTTGAACTGCTGACCTAGGAACAAAATAAATTACGTGAAGGCTGAGGTATGGAGATGGTGAGTGACAGAAGAATAGTGCTCAGAAATGGTGTTCAAGAGATTCTGTATTCATTTAAGCAGTGTAACTGTTTGGCCAATTTATTCATTTGACAAGTTCCTTTCTAACCATCCTAATTCACCATTTAGCCTAAGATGGCCTTCATTAGTTTATTAGATATTCATCGAAAGAGATTTTAGCATAAATACAGTTCCAGAGAGGATTACCGCCCAGGGAATCTATTCTTTTAACCTACTTATTCGGCTATCAAGTATTTGTTGAAAAGGACTCGTATTTGCTTAGTCTCTTAATGAAGTCTAGAAAAGCTTTTCTGCAAAGGGAATATTGTTTTGTCAAAATTAGCTTACTTAAACAGCTTTCAAAGCAGTCGAAGAACAAAGATTTCAAAGCCACAGCTCCAGCCTAATATTTACTTTTTACACTGTACAGTAGTTTAGACTTGCCAGAAAAAGTGCACTTGTGCTTTTTTTGATTTGTTTAAATTTCTCTGCTTCTAGTTGTGAGATATATATGTCATTTCTAGGGGTATGGAACTAATTGAGGAATATGTCCTGCCCTTGTTGAGGTGAACAGGGCAGATAAATAAAAACTCCATTGGACATAAATCTCCTCCACTAACATCAAAGAAACAGGATCCTGCTAAGTGTATTTGTATAATGCAGTAATTTATGCAAAAAGCAGCTTTTGTCAGCAATGCAACAAAGCAGCTTTGATAAATGTCCCCTAATTTATTGTCATGTATCTCAAATCAAAGTAAAACATTTACAGCCTGCATACTGAAGGAACCCAGGCCCAGGGTACTTAAAGGGTTTCTCTCCCTTTCCATCTCCCCCCCTTTTTTTCAGAAAAAAAAGTACAAAAAGCTAAGTTGGGCAAAAGGTTAAAAAGGATCTGTTTTGAATGCTAAGTACTTTATACAAATTATGGGCAAAAAATAATAATGAATCTACTTAAAGAATGACAGAAAAGCCTGTACAAATTCAGATTAAAAAATCCGCTTAGCTTTTCTCTTATGGGTGGTGTCTGACGAATCATAATGTGGATGCTAATTACGTTTTACAGCAACAATTGCAGTTTCTCATGTTTTGAAGGAACAAAACGGTGACTGCAGACAGTGGCTGTTTGCAGTCAGGTCTTCTCTTCCCATCTCACCTGTGGATTCTCCTGGGCAGCCATCTTTCAGATACATGACACATTCTGGAAATCAGCTGAAGTGTGAATTGTTGGGGAGAACTTTCATTACTGACTTCAGGCAGGAAAATCACACCCTGGAAGAGGACAAGGCCAACGCTGCCAGGAGCTCCATTCCCACATGAAGCTGATGGTACTTCTGTGGTGCAGAAGCGTGTTGACTTTTCTTTCTACTTCTTGGTATAGTTATTAGACCGACTGGTTTGACATAGCCAAGCAGACTGTTTGGTCTTTCAGTGCACAAAAGTTGTACAAAAGACCATTTAAAAAAAAATAAAAAAAAAATACCATGAATGGATATGGCACCTACAGGTTGTCCAGAGAAACTGTGGCTGCCCCATCCATGGAAGTGTTCAAGACCAGATCATATGGAGCTCTGAGCAATCTGGTCTAGTGGAAAATATCCCTGCCCAAAGCAGGGTGGTTAGAACTAGGTGATCTTTAAGGTCCCTTCCAACACAAGCCGTTCTATGACTCTCTGACTGTTAAGGCTTGACATGATGATGTTGATGGCATTGGCAGCACGCCCTGGCACGAGCAAGCATGTGGGAGCCACTGTGTCATGGCCAGCGGTTCACCCTGTCACCCTGCTGGAAGTCCCCCCAGGAGCATGTCTCCAGACAGATGCTCTGCCTCCAGCTGAGCACTGCGATCTGCAGGGCCCTCTCTGAGGAGATTAGAAGAGAAAAATCAGCGTCAAATGTGCTACTTGCCCCACAGGGCTGCTGCTGGGGCTGGAGGGAAGGCCAAACCAGGGAAGGACTGAAATCAATAGGCTGGAGGGACAACCATGTCTTGCCTATTGATCAGATGGTAAATGAAAAGTACATGGGTTTTTCAGTCACCCACAATGTCTTTCAGTTAAAAAGACCAAATGTGATATGGCTCCTCCTCGGGCCCCTTTGATATTTAGGGGGGGCGATAAATTAAGTTCTGTTTCAGCTGAGATCTAGCACGGCTCCACATGTCAGTTTGCTTCAGAAGTGGGCAGCATTTCTCTGCTTTTTACTTGGAAAGCTCTGTTTATAATAAAACAAACATACAGCTTCAGGAGTACAATATCCTTTGAGAGGAGTTGTTTCAAAGTGTTTTACAACCCATCTGGTAGACTGACTCCAACCATTAGGCATGTTCTTTGGAGAAAATGCCTTATTCACGCAGATAGTAGTATGGTTCTGGTATTGCAAACCAGAAGAATGAAACTTTGCAAAGCCAGGCCTGCTGCATCATAAAACAGAGACATGGAGTTCACTGAGAAAGTGAAAAGGAGCAGTTGTCAAAAAAAAAAAAAAAAAAAAGGTTTCATTTTCTTTCATTTTCTTTGTATAAAAGTTCTGCCTGCTGGGAATAAGTCTGTGTCTCCCAGCACCAGCTCGCCTCTTGGAAGAGTATAAGTCATCTGTACTATGGAGCAATTCACTGTAATTTCTTATGCATGTCTCTCTTTGTTGCTGTTGTCATTACCACATATTAAGGTCCTAAGTTAACATATAATGATTTAAGTTAATATCCTGATTGCTAGATTTATAATTAAAATTTCGCATAAATATTTTGCAGCTAAAGTCAGTGAAATGAGAACTATGTCAAAACCATCACAAAAATCACTTAGCAAAGCTAATCACAAGGAGCACTCCATTTGAATGTGTAAGGCTCAAGCAGCTGTGTCCAAGAACAGGTTGTTTTTCAGAAAAAAGAGCAACCTCTCCTCCCAAAACACCCAACCCACCCCATGGAAGACTTCATCATCATCATCACAGGGCCAAGCAGAATGTGGCACAACAGTGGCAGGACCAAAGCAACAGCCCAAGTGGGTATATGATGTGTGTAGGTATGCATATGTGTGCACACATACATATACGTGTGCATAGTAAGTCTTGTCTCTATAAGTACATTTATGCATATAGACACATGCACCCCATATGTATACATACCACATGGACATCATCTGTGTGGGTATATATTTTTATATACATATATATATATATACAAGTATATGTATATCTTTATATACATGTATATATATATATTTATACACACACTTGTATAAAAGTGCATGTACACATACACATATGGCATATGTAGCTATGAAGCATCTCTACCAAGACTAAGTTATAAAATGTGGCTGCCTCACTGGGTGCCCCTGTGCATTGGTAGGAGAGGAGCTGTGAGCAGAGATCAGTGGGTGCCAGGGATGGAGACGAGGTCACACTGGAGGAACCCACACACAGAGGATGAAACCATTGTGAGGATGAGAGTAAGACTTCTCAAAGGAGAATATCACCAGCAGCACTAGAGGCAGCTGAGTGGGGCCTGATCGGGTAGCCTGACCTGTTGGGAAGGGGCTCTTAAGCCTCCCATTGGGGATGCCAGACAAATCCCTGTGCTTCATGGGATGTATTGCATTTCAGATACCACTAATTAATCTAACGCGTGAACAATCATATAAACCCGGAGCTTGACAAACATACACAAACAGTGAAAAGTTTTGAGGGACGTGACCTAAATGCTGATGTTCTGTGGGCAGGAGGAGACTAAATACGAAAAAGCAAACCATTAAACAAGATCTTTTTTGTTCAAGTTAGAAATAAAAATGAGAGTGATACACTTGAAGATCATGAAAAAAATCCTTGGCTGTTTTAACTGAAGAATAGTCAGAAAGGGAAGAGGTCTTTCCCACTGGTTGGACATGCAGGTGACATGGTGGAGGGACCTTGGTGCTGCTGGGGAGCTGCCAGCACAGCCATGCCATCACTTCAGGTCTTCACGTGACACAAAGAACTGGCTACACAAGCATCACCAGCATCACACAAGTGGGAAAGGCTGAAGATCAAGGCAAACCCTAAAGGCCACTCACCATAGGTGACTTTCCTAACCTCAGCTCCACTGCTCAGCTCTTCTGGTACCAGTAGGAAACAGAAGCAGAAGGAGGATGGGTGAACATAAAGAGTAAAATGAGAAATATACCCATGGGAGAGCTGAGAGTTATGGCAAGGCCCAGCACTTGATTTATCAGCATCTGGTAATTTAACTGATCACCTTAAGCTTCTCACCATCTATGATGTAATTTAAGATGCTCAGCTCATGCCCTATGCATGCACACCCTGCAGCCCCCAGTGAGCTCTGCACAGGAGATCTGATGGGGCTGTTTGGTTATAACATCTGGCCAGGGTTCATATAAATTAGTGAGGTCAAAGGAAAGCCCTTAAGATTAAATTTAAAATGGAAATAGGAAGAAAAGAGACACAGTCAGCAGAGCTCTTCAGCAGGTATTTCATGTTAAAAATACATTATCCTACAGATACTGGTGCACTGCTCAGGTGCTAGTGTGCTCCCCTGATGTGGAAGTGAGCGGTGGCAAGGGCTTGGCATTCTGCAGCCAGGGGGACTCACACCCTCTTGTCAATGTATGCTGCCTCTTGCTTTCAAAATAGGCTTTTTTTTCTTGCTTGTTACAGCAATAAACTTTGCATTTCTGAGCAGAGCATCTGATTGCTGCACTTCTGTGTCACTGCACCAGAGCCCCCAGCCACAGCCACATCCTGCCCTGAAGTCTGCAGACCTGTTTGTGTGTGCTCACTTGTGCTTCATCTTCAGAAGGGGGTGTTGCAGGAGTGCCATCAGAAGCTTCTATGGTTTGAATTTTGAATGGAAAAAGGGATCTAACACTGTGAACTTGTGAAAACAGAAGTCTTCCTTTAATACACTATTTCCTTAAATTTTTGAGTAAGTGAAATCAAGAAACTTTCCCCTGTCCTGTGTTTCTTTTTGACACCAATAAAAGGTTTCCAGATCCAATTAGCAATCACTCACATTCTCCTTCTCCTTAGTACACCAACAAAAAGGCAAATTATAACTTTTACATTACTTGCTAACATTACAGGGAGGCAGGTGTGTTTTGCAAAGTTAAATTAGCAGCAAATCTTGAAATATAAATCCATATATTAACCAGATAAGTTGCAGGCTATCCATTCAGCAGGAAAAGCCTCCCCAAGGTGTGCTGTACAGCAGTGGTACAGCCTGCAGGGACACCTGGGGGACAGAGGGAACAGTAGGTGCCATGAGCAGGCAGCTGCCTGCACCCTGCCTGCACCACCCATGCCTGGCCAGGGCCACTTAAAATAACGTCAGTGACTGGAGCTTGTGAAGAAATGTTATTCCATACTTTCAAAGCAGAGGCAGCTGTGAGTAGCTGTTAAATAGACACAAACAAGAGCTCAGTCCAAAATATGCATGTTCAACATAGTGCTTTATATTTAAGTTGTGCTACAAGACCGCAAAAATGAAGAAACCAAAACATATTAATTATTTGAAATAGAAACACTCCCTTTTTGAAGGCAGGCACCCTTTTTAGATGTCTTCTTTCAGTGTCACATTGATTTTTTAAATCTCTGAAGTCCCTTTATCTCAGTGCACTTATTTTATGAGAGTTACATTTTGACACATGGTTTTGGTTTATCATGTAATGCTTCAATAAGTAAATGCAAATTACCAATAATGATCTTTTTAATTTGAAACATAACTTGACCAAAAACAAACTTTTCAAGCAAATAAATGGAAAGAGATTTTTTTTTAAGTTTGTCTTATTTCACAGATTAGTTTTCAGTGTCTGACACACATATTTCAAAGAAGTACATTTTTAATGTGAGTAGGACAAATAAAAAAAATCCAACAAAATCAGCAGCCCCCCACATCCCCCCCAATCTTGGAATGTGTCATTAAAACCACATGGATTTTAAATTCTTGTTCTTATACAGAAAATTACATTAACAGATTTTGACCTCAAGACTAAGCCAAGTTACATGTGTTAAAGGTCCAGCATCTCTTCTCTGATCCACAGGGCTGTTCCTGCATACTTACTAAATAAATGCAGCCTACTGATGTAATAGCATCCTGCATATGTCTCGTATTAATGGTATTTTCCTAATAGTAATAGCATTAAAAGCTTGCCTACTTTGCTATTGAGTTACCCTATTTAGGATAATTTGCGCAGAAAGTCTATGCTTGAGCATGTGACCAAGCATATCATTTTATAACACTTAAAATATCGAAATCAAAGCAAGCTGCCAGTTTGATTCTAGAACTAGTATTTTTCCATTAAAAAAAAAAAAAAAAAAGAAAAAATCGGTTGTGTTTCTTGAATAATTTATTGTCTATATTTTTGTTGTATTTTCCATGTGGAATTGATGAAGAAAAAGTACTCTTTTTTCTAAAGGAAGTTTGGAAGAGTGAAAATTCACACATGGAAAACAAATGAGCATCGGGAAGCACTCCTCGTAGCTAATGGCTACTTGGTATGTCGCCAGAATTCATACAGATCCTTAAAATCAAGTAAATTATGCCCGCAGTGATAGCTCCCTTTTGCTGGAGTCCCACAACAACCACCAAATGGTGGAGCGAAGCTGAACTGCCAAGTTTCATTTTTCACCTCCCGATTCCTTTCAATTAAGTAGATTCGTTTGCTGCAGAAGGGCCTATGCATATTTTATAGCCCCAGCCCCTCTCTCAGGTGCGCTCACAGCGCCCCGGCTGCGCCCCGGCAGTGCCCGGGCACGCGTGTCCCTGCGCCATCCGCGCTCCTGAAGGCAGGGATTATCCATACCACTGTGCTGAGTCAAAACAGAAAGGGATGGCAGAGGTGAAAGCAATCAAGCACATGCATCTTCTTCAAACAGCCCGCTAAAGGTAAATGGAGAGAATACGAGCTTTCAAAGGAATTTACTAAAAAAGAAGCGTTACTCTCCTGCTCTATTCTTGTGATAAGAGATCACACACTTCAAATGCCTTATTGAACTCAAGGTTAAGGAACCTGCACTCATCACACAGCAGATTAAATAACTGGTGAATTATGTGCTAGAAAAATTAGGATGGATTACACAAATATCTGTTAAGGCTATGATAAATATTTATAAACAATCTTCCTTGCAGAACATGTCTCTGTCATTCATTTCACTGCAATGAAAAACCTGGAACAATGGAACTAATGACTACATTGTTCCAAAGTTAAGTAGTATATCTAATAAGGAAAATAATCAAATGAGCCAAATTCTTTATGAACACAACAGTGAAGCAATTAAAATAAATGTGATTTTCCAGATCAAAACTTCTGGCTGTTAATTGCTATATGGCACCTATCCTAGTCATATGAGTTTCCCTTGCAGCTGTTTTTATTTCATGATACATTTTGAAATCCCAGGAGCCTAGTCCTGGGATCTGCCGTACAGACAGTTAGCCTGAAAACCAGGATGCTTATCAAGTGTTTATAATCTGGGTAGATGAACTCTCAAGACAGACCTCTGAGAACAAGCACTTTCTTGCCATTTGCATTTTGTTTGCAATGTGTTTCCAATGAAGATAATTTATTGATGCATACTTCTGGGGCTGGAGCACGGGGTTTGCTGCCATATGCAGGCAAGCTCAGGATGGTGAGGGCTGGGGAGCAGGAGCTGTTCCTGCCTCCCCAGCACTTGGGGCTGGGGCCACAACAGGCATGGGGGCTATGATACACTTAATACAGACATAATTCAGTGTGTTTCTTATTTTCCATGGCCTCTAACTCTCTGTATCTGAGGGCTTCTCTTGGGTTTTAATTTTTTTTGCAATTTCTGGCATTTATGGGTGTCCAAGTTGAGGAGCAATGGGGCAGGAGGGCTGCGGCCTCTGCAGGGGCAACAAGCCTATTTAATGCACAACACATTACCCCCTGAGCTAAAAGTGCACACTGGAAAACTGGCATATTCCAGCCAAAAGCCAAAGCTGTATTTTGGTATCTGTGGGTTATTAATGAGATTAAAGAACATGGTTACAGGGAATGACAAATGCAGTTTGTCCAACATTAAGCAGATATTGGCATCCTTAGGTGCAGCTCAGGAGTCAGTGAACTCAGCTATTGAACAAACCAAAGCCATGAGCAATATGATATTGATTAGACAATGGGTATTGTATTTACCCACATAGTTTTATTGGGTGAGTCTCCATGCAATGTGTTTTTATTTGGGAAACTTAGGGGAGATAATTAAAAATGTTGTAAGGAGAGGCTAGAAGCCTTCTTTTTAGTGCTTTTCTTTTTAAAGGCTACAGATGTCTTGTCTTCTTCCTTTAAGACTGCATATGCTCCCTTCCCACCTTCCAAAAGATCAAGGGTAATAATAATAACAATAATAATATGGTATCCTGGAATTTTTCTACATGCCTCAGGAGAACTTTAATATTTTCCAGGAACTGTTTTCTGACAACAGCCGCCTCTTCTACTTTCGTTATGCCCTGCTTGCATTTCCAGTGCTGCTGGGGCTAAGTTAAAGTGGAGTCTTTGAGCATGGGGCCTTTGCTGTAGAAAACACTTCTTTTGCTAACCAAAACCATGCAGTGTTCAGCCATCCTGCACTGTCAGTAACTTCCCCTCTTCTGTGCCCTCCATGCAATTCTTGCTTTCTCCTTGCCATTGCCAAGCAGTGCTAAGTGCCAGCATTCAGTTTTGCTTTGCAGATAATAGGAGGTGGTGAAAACTTGAGCTTTAGCTCAGGTTAGCCTCACTTCAAACTGTGGTGCTGGGCAGCGCCTGTTAGGCCAATGTGGATCCAAGAGTTTCCTGTGTGGATTTTGGACCACAGCCTGCCTGGACTGGCAGGGCAATAGCCAGGGTTCTCCCAACTCTGGGGAAAAGCTTAGGTCAGGATTCCAGGGAGCCTGAAAACCAAATTAAAATACTTCCATGGTGGAGGCCAATGGAATGCGTCAGTTATTAATCTTTATATTCTTCTTACTTCTGGATCTCAACTAGAAGAGCTCACCCACTGCCACAGCCACGATCCTCTGGGAGAATGGAAGGCAGAGATGTAGCATCCCTGGAGAAAAGTTCCTCTTTTGCTCTTTTTCCCATCATTTGCATACCCTTTCTCTGTGGGCTTTTCTTTTTCTTTTCTTTTTTTTTCTTTTAATCCCACAGCACTATCACATTTGCCAGCCCCAATATCACGTTCCTCTCTTTCATCAGAAGACTGACTCATAGCATCTTTCAATTTGGACTTGCTTTTTTTTCCTGTGGGACTTTGGCCCAAACAACACAACAGACAAAGCATCTGCCCAGACTTGACACACAGCAAGGCATCGCCCAGCATTGGGGGTGAACCAGGACCTGTATTTTCACCATCAACTTTGCCCCAGGGAATTTTACTGTACCGAGACTATTGTACCTGAGTTTAGGTGTGACAGCTTAGCATTTCCCCTCCCTCTGTGAGGGACTGCTGCTCTCTCACTCTCCAGTCTTCTGGGCATGGGACAGTTAATTCTTTCTCTCCAGCCTGGTCCATGCCTGATGTTCTGAAACTGCTGCCAGCTCCGGTTCCCATTTGTGAAGCTGTTTCTCACAGCTACTGCTGCTCCCTCTGCTCCTGAACCTGATGCTCTCCAGCTCCAGGCTCTGCAAGGAGAGGCACGGGGCAGGAGGTGTGGAGTGCCCAGAGGAGTGGTGTGGGTGAGTGGCTTCTTGACCAACACTCAAAGCAGCTTCTCCATCTGCACCAGGGCACGGGAATACAAAATGGCACCAAGTTGTACTTCTCATTACGTGTGGGCAAACTTGGCTAGAGCACAAGTGCAAAAGCTCATCTTTCTTCAGCTGCTTGTAATTCATGCTTGAGCAAGAGCATTATTTGGGGCTTAAGTCAGATTCCTCTAAGTAGGTCACAATTCTTCTTCTAGACACAAATTCTTGCTTCTGACTTCTCAGGAACATGGATTCTCAGTCTCTCCTGATTTGTGTAACACCTCAGGTGCCCTCTTATCAGGTTTATCAGCTCATCAAATGAATCCACAAAACAGTTACTAACTTGCTGCCTGAGAGGATTCAGACTTGGAAAAGTTCCTCTGCTTTGGTTGGCAGCCATTTCTCTGGCTGATTTGTATGGCTGATTTTTCCCATTTTAGTGATGCTCCTCTGTTAGCCCTGTAGCCAGGTAAAAGGATGCAACCTGCATCTCCTATGGTTAGTGAATCAATGAGAGCACAAGAGGCTGCAGAGATGGCCAGGAAACTCCAGTCCATATGGGGCTTGCTTTCTGAAACAGATGTACTGCAGTCCACACTATAAAACAGAATTAATTTTAGTGGTACAGAGATTGATTCCCCAAATCATGACAGCATGTGTTAGATATTAGTCCTATTCTTCTGTACAGCACTATGAAGGGTTCAGACACACCCAGTGATATAATGAGGGAGATAAAATAATGCAATGAGATATAGAGTAGAAGATACTACTGCACAGTACAATATAACACAATACAAGGATGGCATACTGTGTACAAGGATGGTCAGGGTATGAATTTAAGACATTTCTGCATGAGAGAATTTCTGAGTCTTCACCAGCTCACCTTCCTGTTGTTGAGAATCACCATGATTTGCTTTTTTCAAGCTCAAAGAAAGAAAGAGAGAGGAAGAGAGAAGTTTTAGCCCCCTCAGTGGAGGGATGAATATCACCTTTAAAAATGCTGGTGGGAAGAATGAACCATTTGGACACTGTATGTCTCACTAGAGAGATGTGGAGGTGGAGACTTACAGGTAAATATGGTTTTTACCGGAGTTGTCTGCCAGGGGAGACTATCCATAGGGGTGGAGAGCTCTCACTAGAAGACAGATGTTTGGACATTTACCTGCATCACAGTCCCAGATGTTTCTTATTCCTCGATTGCTTCCTTGGTGTGCAGTGGTAAAATGCTGGCGCTGGATCACAGATTGTTTCTGTGGTCACCTTTGTATTTCTAAAATGTGCTGTCATTTTACAATGGAATACAGGATGCTTGCTGGCTTTTCTGTTTTATTTTTTGTTTCTGTGAAGCTATTTTTCACTTCCTCTTCTAAAAACAAAGAAAATGTTAAATGTCTAATTAAATAGACCGTTGGAAAAGCCGAATAGGAAGGTTGAGCACGTGAACTTCTGTGAAGCAAATACCTTTGTTTCCAAACAGTCTACTGATAGCAAATATTTATTGACAGTTTCCTTCCACAGGGGCGGTAACAATTATAATTTGCTAGTATGTACATTGTGAGTACTTTCAGATTTTGAACAGAACATCTGTTGGTCAAAGATGAAAAAAAACTTGAAAAAAAAAGTATTTTTCCAGGGTTATGAATCTAACAGCATCACAAATTATTGCTACAAAAACATTTCAAAAGCCTGAACTTGCACTTATGGAAAAAGGAACACAGATAGAGGAAACAGATAAATATGCGTTGTGTTAGTAGGCTTTGTTTTCTGAAATGATATATTGTTCCGGAGAAGCAGTTAACAAACAAATTACTGTCTGTGTCCAATACAGCCAGATCTTTGGTTCCACCGAACAGATGTTGAGGTGAAGCAGATTAAAGCATAATTCACAATAGGGCTGTACCACAGGAAAGGTGCCCTAAGTTTATCTATTGTTAAATAATATAATTTATCGTCTTGGAGGGCTACAGAGCAATTTCTGTTCCTTTTCTACTTTTTGAACAAAGATTTATAACATAGATAATCCCCAATTTTAGATATTTGCTGCAGGTTATATTTGAAAGAATTTCCCAAAAGACTGATAACCCTCTTTTTTTCCCTTAACCACAGTCGAACCAGTGAACTAATATGATGCCTGCTTCAAATAAATGTATTTGCTGCCTCTGTGCATGATAAGTTTTCATTTAGTCTATGATCAGCTGACAGTATGCAAGTTTGCAGATACCAGTAATTGAATACAGATAACCTTGGTTGTTGACCTATGCAGAGCCATGACAGTCTAGTTTCCATTGTTTCTGTTTTTGCTAGTTGACACAAAACTGATGTGGGCTGAATTTATATATTAGCCCTCCATTATAGTGGGAATTGCTTATCGTTATGGATGGATATTGCAAGAAGTTTCTATTTATTTAACCTAATAAGAAGGCAAAAAGGAACTTGATTGGGCCAACTCAGGAACAGATTTAACCCTTAGCAACCTGGTTAGTTTCTGCACAGATAGCAGGGCATGGAAAGGACATCTGCCTTATTTCTATTTTTTACTAACAGATTTTATTTTTGTTTGGAGGGATTATTTTTTTTTCTAGCAGACAATGCCGTGAAATATTGAGGAGCTGTTTGAAACTGAGAGTTGCAAAGGAGCCAAGAAGTGCTGGGTGTCCAAATCCTCTTGGCTTCTGATAGCAGTAGATGGCTAATTCTCTTAGACTTTGTTGAGTCTGAAAAGACTAAAAGGTAGAGTTTGCCAAGGGATGAAGAGGACAGTGGCAGCTCAGGCCCCGTGAGAGCTGCCTGCTGTACACAGCATGGGCTTCAAATCACACACCAGAAGCGGCTCTTCTGTAGGTTGCCGCTGTCTCCAGCCTGGTGTACGTTACAGCCAAGATGAGACTCTTTTGGTTGTTTGCAAAGGTTGTGACTGGCTTGGTTTGCATTTCACCCTGGCTGCGATTAGTTGTGCGAGTTTCCAGTTACCTTATTTAGATCTAGAATGAAAATCCAGGCTTGCAAACACAGTGATTATTGTCACCTGCTGACTCAGGTTACGCTGCGACAGCCTGAGAAGGACTGACCCACTGGCTGCAGGAGGGCAGCAACAAAAGGGAGCCATCTTTTTTTTTTTTTTTTTTCAACTATTAAAATGATGGTCAAACTCTGGTCCAGCTGACATTGATGGCAAAACATTGAGACAACTGATTGCCTGGAGTGGGTGGCACTGTGAGCAACTTTTTCCCCATCTGAGAGAAACAGAAGTAATCCTGCCTGAAGTGCCAGTGGAAAGGCCACTGGACTTTTTCTAAAAAGTGTCCATTAAGTTTGGGCTCATGGCGAGGCTATTGAGCCCCTTGCAGAGGCTTTATGTGCCAGCTATTCAGGCCTTGCTAATGTTATGCAGCAGGACTCATATGAGGTTTGTTCAAGACCATGAAAGCAAAATGGCCAGCTGGAATTCTGATCACCTTGTGGAATACAGTAAAGCACATGGAAACGTGATA
>CM076273.1:8015000-8030000 GCA_038380795.1 Pyrocephalus nanus | reverse complement strand
CAAACCAACATCAAAACCCCCCCAGTCTGGTTTTTTGGTCCACCTCTAATGCACCAGTCCATAAGAAATCCCTTGCTATAATCATAAAAAGTCAAGAAACAGGATAGTAAATAAAAGGGAAGGCAAACTAACCCTTTATCACTACATAAAACAAATCTGCAATGTATTAGCCTAATAAAACCAAATGTTTTTGGTGGGTGTTGCATTTTTCTAGTGAATAGTAGAACAGCAAAAATGCAGTTTGCAGGTAAAGAAAATTAGTCACCCAATCAGCTGACTTTGAACAGAAAGGAAGACACAGAGGAACTGAGAAAGTGTGTGTAAAATAGGAAAAGATATAGAAAAATACTTCACCTTTATTTTGAAGAGATATTGATGTTTTAAAATGACCTAATATTTATAATTACCCTTCATCCTATATAGATCTCTATAGATATGCCTCTGCCATTCTTAGGAATGCATCTGAACAAGATGAACAGCTCAACGCTTCTCCTCAAGGTGAGGTGAGAAAGAGGTGGGTGCAAAGCACCTGGGGCAGAGCTGTGGGCAGCTCCAGGTGCCTCAGCCTGAACACCTCATGTGATGGCCCCGGACAGAGCCAGGAGCACCAGTGGGGTAGTGCCCACTGTGGTCTCTCCCTCTCCTGCTCTCCAGGCAGGCCAGGCAGGCCACTGCCCCAGTAAGTGAGCACCCATTCCCTGTGTCTAAGAATGATGACATAGGGGAGGATGAAGGGCAGGAGGGGTGGGGAAGAGATGTAACACATCCAGCCTAGAGATTAAATTTGGGGCAATCTCCAGCCCTGACCTCCTAATTCTATATCCTGTCTTTCCTTGCACCTCGTTACTCACTGGGCTGTCAAATCTGGACTCCAGCCTGCTAGATTAAGGACTGCAAGTTTATTTAAAAGGAAACAAAACAAAAACACACCAGTTTTCCTCATTACTGGCAGCCATCAGGATGGCTCGCTCAGTAGGACCACACAGGGAGCAGAGGCAGTGGCATGCTGACAATTAGCTTGCCCATCAGCACGGGCTGGGAGCACCGCAGGGCTTGGATGCTGTGGAGCATTTTTCAGCACTAACAAGGAGCTGGGCTATCTTTGCTGAAGCACAGTTTTATAGTCTGCCACTCTGTCCCAAATCCTCCCAGAGACAAGCCCTGTTCCCAGGCTGCCTCTTGCCTGGGGGCTCCGGGAGAGAGAAGGTGGTGTACATGGCTGCGTGCTGGTATCTGCAGGGATGCACACCTGCACCGTGCTGGGGGTGGTCACCCATTGTGTGGTGCCTGAGGGTCCAGTCAGGGTACAGGAGAGGCCCAGACACCTCCACGCAGTGGGTGATGATGCCCTGAGACATGAGGGCAAGGAACCAGCTACCTGGGCTGTGGCTGATGGTCTTGGTGTGGGACAGGTGGCTCCAGTCCAAAAAGACTAGGATAGGGTTTTATTTTCCCACTGCTTCATTGCAAGGACCTAACAGGTTGTTTTAGGGTATCTGGCTGTATTTTGCATTCTTTTTTCCAGACTTGAGTTGATGGGTATTGCCCAGAAGAACAATTTTCTCCTGAACAAAAATTTTGAAACTCTTATATGTAAAATCCATTTCAGCTGTGACCCGTAAAGGACCTCATGCTGCTGATACTATGTCAGGTAATCAAGTTACACAATCCAACTGAACAAAAATAACAGATGCAGTTAGTTTAACTCACTAAAAATGTTTAAACCTGCTAAAGGACTTAGAACATTTAGAGTCATCTTTGAAATCAGAATGTGTGAAAAATGCCATTTTGGCATAGAAATATTCGAACACATTTAAAACCTTTCCAGGCTCCATGTAGGCAGTGGTGGGACTGTATGATGAATCATTTGCAGATACATGGACATGAAACCATTAGCATGGAAAGGTACACATTCAGGTTTAAATGTGGAATCCTGGACATAAGTAAAATCCCTGTTTCTTATGTGGGTGCTGGTCCCAGACAGTGCTGCCCAGGAGGCAGAAAGGTAAGTGCACATCAGCCAATCTCTGTTCTGGTGATTAGGCTCACATGAGCCCACTCAAATAACCTGAACCCCCACAAAAAGAATTCCTCACGTGCCAGCTGCCAGAGACTTTAGGAATGTCCCTCTGCCCGGTTGCCTGGTGAAGATGAAAGCACTGAGCAGATTCAGGGTAAATCAAATAACTATTTGTATGCATTACTTAGACTAAGTTGCTGTATCTTATCCTGTGACTAGGTAGGCAATGTCACATCACTGAGGAGAAGAAAATACTATTTAACTATCTCTGGTTATAAGTTTAACTGTGGACAGCTCCTAACCTACACTTAGGGAGTGAGGTCCTCAAGGTGTACAAACACTGAGCAAAGATTAGTGCGTGCACACACACACACAAACACAAAAGCATTCCTTTGTATAAATATATGTTAAAAAGGTGTCTCAGCACACAGCTGATCTTGTCTACAAGGATCAGGCAGATTTGGGCACCTACCTCTGGTTGACACTGAGCACAAAATATGATTCTACATGTGCGTATAAAGCAAAGCGTAATTTTTCTCAGGGAAGTCTTATGTCTTTTCCCCCCATGCAGTTCAAACCCAGCTCACTGACTGGCTGGGCTGCTGCTACAGTTGCTCAGGCTCTTGCATGCCTTCAGGCTTTCATTCCAAGAGCATGTCTGGTGCCAGAGGGTTTTGGCAACAGTTATAATGTGAATGATTATTTCCACTGAGGAAACCATTGGTGATAACAGTGATGTGAAGGTGTGTGCTGTAAACCACAGCTTGCTGAGGGCATTAGACCATGGGGGTATGCAAGGACAGGCTCTAGGTGCTGCTAGGGAAGAAGCTGCTCTGCAAATGAAATAATGGCATGTTAGTAGAAAAATGAATATGCTAAACAAAGTTAACCCCCGAGCTGCCTTATGAATAAAATGTTTCCAGACATGGCCTGAGCTAGGTGTTCATTCAGCTAATGGAAAGATTACACCCCTCTGTCTAATCAACCTGATGTATTCACCAAGCATCACTGTGAAAGGAGACACGTTTTGGACACTTTGGACAACTTGCCAAGTTGCCTAATACTAATGTGGACATTATAAGCCCAAAAAGTATTTAAGTTGCTGTGATCTTAAATTTTATTTTCTTACCCAGCTGCCCAAGCCAGCTTACATGCTGATCAGTATCTGCTGCAGCCTGGGAATAATCTGGCCCCAGCTCCTTGGGCAGGGAAGTAAATGCTTACTGACATCAATGAACTGAAAAATTCTGAGGCCTGGCAGTGACAAAGGGAATAGTGAATGAAAGCAGTATTTCCTTATATTGATCTACCTCTCCTGCTCATCTACTAATAACATTGGCTGTTTAGCCTCTGTAATAAGCTGTGAGAGGTGCCTACACTGGCACTAGCTTTCCAGTTCTCCCAGTATGCAGGAAATGAGGAACCCCCAAATAAAGGAGCTGGCTAGAACCATATAAAACTTAATATTTTAAAGTTCCCAATTCAATTACTTATCTGAGATATTTAGGTCTTGATTATATGTCCAAAAGTTTCTTCACATGATATTTAAAGAGCCCTCAACCCAATTTAAAGGACAAAGGGGAACACATGGGAAGGCAACCCTCCTATAGCCCTGTTCTGGAGATTCCTCTATATGGGGAACCCAGGGAGACACCACTGCCTTTGTCTCAGCTCTGTATTCCTTGCCATTCAAAGAACACTGGAGTTTAATCTGCTTTTTATATTTCCACCTTTACTGGTATTTCTGAAGGTTGTATTATGTATCACTGGGGGTAGTAGTGCATGCCCATTTTATCCCAAAAGTAAATCTTAATTGTTAAGTTACCAGTAGAAATTTGGTACATTTTAAAGATATGGAACTGCTGCTGAGGAACACCTACATACAGGATGATTCCACAGCCTGGAGAGGGTGCAGGTGGATGAAAAGTGGTACTACAAAGGTTTATAAGATCAAGAGTGTCAGGGAAATAATTATTGGGAACAAAAATTTAAGAACTCAGTGCATGTAATGCAAGTGATACTGTGGAATTTAATGCCCTTGGATGTTGTGGATATCAAAAGTGTGTGAGGCCTTAAAAACTGATTATGCAAAGTAATGAATGGGGAGGTGTGGGAAAATCTATCAGGGAGTATAGAAAGCAATCAGGATACCAGCTCTAGCTCAGGTAATTGGAGCTGCTGCATGGAGAAAGCTAGGAAGGTTTGCTACGGAAGCAGCAGTATCTAGACACCCTTTTCTGCTCTCTTTCTTAAGTGTCTGCTGCTGGTGGAGAAGGAGCAATACCTTCCCTAGATAGACCATTTGCTCTGGTCATTGTACAGCTGCTCCCATGTACAGTGTAGCTCAGATTCAGTTAAAAAAACCCCACACAAATAAATCAGAAAAATACATGTACATACCTTATTAAAAGCTTCTGTGCCGGGTCTTCTGACAAGCACAGACATGTGCCTGTCCTGAGTGAGAAGCTGATGTTAAGCTTGAAAGGGAGCTGCATTATGCTGTTTAGCATGAGATCCTTCCACAGGGATCCTTAATGCTCATAACGAGACAAGCTGGTCTTTGCTGAAGGAGAAAACAGGCCAACAAGTTGGAGGACATTTTCTTAGGAAGATTCTAAGTTTTAATTTCTTTCAGTTTGATACAAAATAGAAAAGAAATAGTTCTACATCAAGACTAAATGTCTAGCCCGTGCAGTTCTGTCCTCCCGTTCCAGCTCAGAGGCTGCAGTGCCTTGGCCACAGGTCCCTGTGCAGGTCTAGTGGAGCTGCTCAGCTTGAAACGACAACGTTCTAAGTACCCTCAAGAAGAATAAATAGACCCTGATTCTCAGACCCCACAAGTGACTGGGTGAGTTCATTTAAATGAATCTTACTTAAGTTATACTAATTTTTAAGAGTTTTTGCAAACTGGTCACAGACATGCAAATTTTATGAATAGAAAACCATTAAACCCAATACCAAAATACAGAGCCCAGCCAGCCAAAACTAGAGGTCACTACATAAAACCTACATCCCCATGCTCATATATTATCTTTTTGCAGTTTGCTAGTGTAATAGGAGGGTCCTATGAGAAAGTAAGAAAGTTGCCTCCTTCCTTTTCATACACAGGGTAAGATCATGGTCAACAAATGTTATTAAGAAGAAAAGTATTCCTCAGGGTGCCAAGGTCTGGATTTGAGTTAGAGAAGGATAGAAAGGCTAAAGACATCAAACCTGAGGCAGAATGGGAGATTGCAAAGAGCGTAGATGTTCGCCAAGAGCAGAGCTTGCAAAGACAGACTAAAGCAAATGCATTTGAGATAATTCACAGGGATAGGGCTACCAAGAAAAATATACACATTAGTGAAAGCTGAGATTTAGGTGAATCTGAGGAAACTGCTTTCAATATATCACAGTTGCTGTTCCAGTAGTTCACTGGGCTTTTCCCCCATAGTAGTTTCCCATGTTTATTTTGGCACTTGTGGGGAAAATGTCAGTGAGAAAACTACTGTTAGTGTGCCCTGCTGTGTGACGTTGAGTAATTCCAGTACCGTGGCAGCTATTTTCCAACAGATTAATGTTTGGATACTGGGAGAGTTCATTCAGTTCATATAAATCTGCATAGGAATTTTATTAACTTATAACTTCTTTTATTTGGTGGGCCACCTACAAAGTGAAAACAGATTGCTTACATATTTGAAAGATAGAAGAAAAATTTTTGTAAAGCCGATAAAAATACATGCTTTTCTGAACAGCTGAAAGTGCTAATCTCTGAAACAGTAGCACTGGGGTTTCCAGCTTTTTTTTTGGAAAAAAAAAACCCAACAAACCCAAACAACAAACAAACCCCAAAACAGACAGACATGCAACCTCCTACAACATCCTTGTCTCCTTACTGGATCTTTTTTTTCCATTTTTGCTTGCACTGAGAGAAAAATTCCACCAAAACAACAATATAAAAAAGATGGGTGCAAAACTAAGGCATAAGGCTGGCACTCAGGAGATCTGGTTTTGGTTCCTGGCTCTGTCAAACATTTCCTATGTGACCTTGTAAATGTCACTTTTGAGCATGTAAAACCATCTGGCCTGATCTAGTGAAACATGTATTTAATTTTAAGATGCAAGTAGTTCCACTTACATCTCACACGCTTAAATTTAAAGACATGTTTACATGCTTTGCTGGTTGGGAGCCACCATGCTCAGACACTTCCAGGGAGAAGCATTCCCCCTCTGCCTCCAGCATTCCAGCTGCAGAGTGAGGGTAAGGAATGGTTGGTCTCTGACACCGAGTTCTCTGAAGCAAAGGCAGTGGCTCCCCTTGCATGGGCAGGAGCAGCACAGTGGGGTTTCCATTCTGAGTGCAGGAGTAATGCCTATAACTAATATGGATAAAAGCTGCAAATTCAGATGCCTTCGTTGTAAATAAAAATCTGCATTTAGGCACTGAAATACTGGCCTGGTTTTTCAGAGTTGCTGAGCAACCAACACTCTCATCAAGTTAAGAACCCACAAATGCTTTGTGGTTCAGAAAATTAGGTCACTTATTTGGAGGCTAAAAATAGACTTTGAACCCCAGTTTCAAGACTTGAAACTTTGCCTTTATGTCTCTAATGTACTCTGACAATGTATCCTGTCCCTTGACATTATAAGCTAGCCATAGACTCAATCATTATATAAGTAAAAATACCCTCATTTAACCATTTCAGTGTTTGTTAAATGTAATTAAAAAGAGAATTCCACTGAGACATTTTAAATAACGTATATAATATACATATGTGTATACACGTGTTTTTAATGTACATAGTATATACAATGTTATTTTATGGCATAGCAGATGTTTCTTAATTCCCTGACACCATGCACTGCAGTAAGATCATGCCAGCCTATTTTATTATGAATAATGTGCTTGCTCCGTCATTAAGTGGGTTATTAAAGACATAAACAAAGTTTTATGCCCTGCTTTTCAACAGCTGTTGGTGGTCTACAAAGTGATAATCCCGCTTTCAGCAAATATTCTTAGGCTTAAAACTAAAACAAATAGATTTCATAGGCAATCAGTTGACTTATGAGTGGGCAGATGGTAACTCTGTGACATCTCCAGTGCCACGGAAGCATTACTTCTAAGAAAAGCCCTTAGATAGCAAGCTGGGAGTGAGATGGCTGCTCCATACATCATTTGTTCCTCTAACCACACAGTAACTCCTATACTAAGCAAACAAGCCTGACTGGCATTTATTTCAGCAGCAACAGCAGGGGAGGAAAAATTTAAAAGCAAATGCTTATTTTAAATAAACAAATAAACATATCACCCCCCCCCAAAAAAAAAAAACCAACAACACAAAAGTCCAGTACATGTGACAGACAATAGCTGGTTTTTTCCTTCCTAATGAATTATGTGGCAAAGACACAGTGGCAAATCCTGTAACCTTAGCTTTGAAGAAAATCATCTGAGTAGGTTGGATAACTTCAAACAAAAGGGTAGAGGGGACAGCAAAGGTTAGGTGGCCGTGTTCCGCCACGGGCGCGATGGCTATTAATTTAAACGGATGTGACCCCTACACGACAAAGCTCCAAAGGTGTACAGGGAAGAGGTTTTATTCTTATAAATAGGACCGATGCCAGGTCAACCAGCCCCCCTTGCTTTGGACTTCCTAAAGAAAACAGCTTCAGACAGCTGAGCAGAAGAGTTATGGAGAGTGCTGAGATAGGAAATATCTACAGTTCCTGATATATTATGATTGGCCCCAGGAATGAGGAAGCTGAGAGCCGAAGGTAGTCCTAAAGGGTGCTAAACTGTATGGCGCTAATGTACACAACAACATCCTCATACAAGCAGATGTTTAAAAAAAAAAGGGAGGGGGGGAGGATGGAAATTGTATTTAGACCGCGTTGCACTCGCCCTAGGGAGGAAAACTAAAAAAAGGGAGAATGTGGAACCAATTTTCAAGCTTGAGCAACTGAAAGTCTATTAAATGATTCTGTCATCAACACAAGATGAGAAAAAAATGTAATAATTTATACAACAAATTGGGTAATTGTAGCTGCACGGACAAATGATATTTCTTCCCTGATAACTGAATAAACATTGTTACAAGAGGAAGGTTATAAGGAAATAGCCACTTTAGTGAACTACAAGCACCAGGTCTCCTGCTTCTGTTCATATCAAAAGAAAGGCATTAAGGACTCAAGGGCATATATGCTCTTGATCACAAATATTTTGATTTAGTTTTTTCTCTTCAGAAGTGCATTTGACTTGCTAAAGATGGGCTCAGCTTCACATGACTAGAAGCAATCCCAGTCTGATTACTGCATCATGCCAAAGTCAAATAATTTTTTTTTTAAAGAGATAGCAATATGAACTGAAGGAATTACAGGAATAATATGGAAATCATACAGTTTATTGACTCTACTATTTTTTTAATTATAAGCTGCATAGAAAGTAACAAAACAAACAGCATGAACTTGCAGTAGATACATTCTGAAAATAAGTAGTGGGAACATGGAGGAAGCAACACCAAGCTGGGGGAATGTGGGGTGTAAGGCAATAGCTTCTGGGTCACCAGTTTACTTAATGCTGGAATAACCCAGCAGTCAGCCAGGGTCAGTGGAAGGACCAAGAGAGCAAACCCAAAACACAGTGAAAACCCAGTGGACAGAGCACACATTCTGCACCCAAAATGCACAGATAGAATTGTTAAATTCCTAAGTTTCAGGACCTTCACGTTTTTATTTTCTTTTCTGTCACAGACTTCCTGTGGGATGCTGGGCAAGTCACTGAATGGCTTTTACGCCTTTGTATTGTTCTGCTCAAGATTATACTGGATTTTGCCTGTGGAGACCAGGCCCTTATTGCTAGAAATGTTTCTAGAAGGGTCACTGCTAGACTAAAATTTGTTTAAAAACTTACTTAACCTAGGAATTTGCAACATGCAATTCTGACCTCAAAACTCATTACCCTTCAAATTAGGACAACACCACACAGATTTACTTGGCAGGGCTGTACTAAAGCACAAGCTCAATTGAGAACTTACCTTCCTTGGGGGAAAAAGAAAAATTCAGTTCTCTGGCCAGGGGATGAATCTCCCATGCAATGATACACTGCCCATGTGTGAGGGAGGAGGGTGTAAAACAAACCTGAGTTAAAGGTTCAGTTGCGTGAGGTGTTAAATCACTCCATCAGAGGACCACGTGCATGCTCACAGATCAGCATGTGCCAAAGGCTGTGCTGGTGAAGAGCTCAGATCCCTGTGATCAAGGTTGGCTTTGAGAGGCTGAAACGAGAGGAGATAGATAGTGAAAAGGATTTTTGCTAGGATCAATTTTCTGCCCATCTTTCTATGTATGCTTCCACCTATTTGAATACACGCATGTGTGCAAACAGAGCCAGTCCCCGTCCCCGCCGTGTCTGAAGTGAGAAATAATAAAAATATATTTACATAGCTTCAACACTAGGCTATTAAAAAGCTATAGTTGGTATAACAGAGGGGAAAAAATTACAAAGAATGATTTGCATAGCAAACACATTTCACAGTTGTTTTGGACAAATGCCCTTGGTAAATATGTTTAAAGTCGTGTACAACAAGAATATTTTATCACAAGTAACCATGTTTTAATAAACACTTAGTCTTTTTGTATTTCATTCTTTCTCATCATAATAATAGAAATATAACACCATATATCACTGTAAAACACATTTCCACATAAATGCTGATAAGCACAAAATATTTTTCATCATTTACATTTTAACTGTAATAATATATGGCAGGATTAAAGCTGCATCCATCATGTGTCTAACTAACCTTGCTGTAATGAATTTTTAAATGTAATGGTTTCTGTCACAAAGTAAAATCATACATAATATCTTTTGACACAGTATGCTGGTATATGCAAGGTTCTAAAATGTAAATGCAACTTCATTTTTAATTAGATTTATAAACTCAAATCACTGTTTTCTTTACTATAAACCAAGGGGGAAGGAAAAAGTGTGGGTCTGTGTCAAGGCTGCAAGTTTTTTCAAGTCCCTTGCTCACAGGAAACATGCACATCCAGCGTGTAGAAAAGCAAGTCACACTAGAAACAAAGGATTATCAAAATCATAGGGAGCTAAAGCTCTTTAGGCTGCCTGAAGGGCCTCCTCTGGTAGCCTGGGTGCCCACTCAGTGGCAGGGCTGGGGCTCTGCCTGGGTGCAGAGTGGAGGCGAGTGGAGGACAGGCATGTCCCCCTAAAGCCCCCTTTCCTGGCCCTGCTTGAAATAACAAATAATCCGTCTCACAAGAGGAGAATCATTAAAAATAATTTGCAGGAGCTTTCTGTTCTGCGAGGCCTTTTTTTGATACAATATTTCCTTCAGTGATTATCGCTGTGGACATGTTCCTGCCATATGGATGGGAGCCGGGCGAGGAGGCGGCTCAATACCTGAGTGGTTAATTAAGAGCTGTTGCTGGGCCACAAGAAGCAGGTTTGAAATCCCTCTTCACTCACCGACAATGAGTAGCTTTTTTAGCAGCAGAAGTCACTGGGGACAGCCAGAAGCGCAGGGTAATTATTTGAGATAACACAGAGCTGAAGAGCGGGCGCGTGTGTGCGGGTGCGCGCGGGGGTGCGCGGCGGAGGGGGGGGCACCTCGAGAGGAGGGCAACAGCACAGAAAAGTCTATAATAAAAAGGTCAACATCTCCTATTTTTCTGTACAGTGTCGGCAGTCTGTAATGCCTTTTCAGAATGAATGACAACGGATTCTTTTTCTTCCTTCATTTTTTTTTTTCTTTTTAAAATGAATCTAATTCCGTATTCCAACTTTGCAATGGTGAGTGCAGGTCCTGGAGGCCAATCTGGATGAGCTGTTCACACTTTATCAGCGCAGATGCTCAAATGACTTTGATTACTTTGTTGCAAAATAGCAGTAATTTCAACATTAACTTGTGTAACCCTGTGCTCTCAAGAACAAAGAAAAAGCAGTCAACTGAAAGCCATGAATGAAATGAGGGAAGTCCATAACTTCTTAGAAATTTAGGGCTAAATTCTGAGCAGGGGAAATCTGCATATTGCCACAGGAACAGGGGAGATTATTTTGGCTGTAAATGAGCAACTCATCCAAACCAGCTGCCGATCTGGTCTTTGGCCACAACATTGCTTGTGTGTAGGGGCTCTAGGTTATTATTTATGCCATTTAAAACATAAACCAAGGCTCAAAGAGGTAATGATTTCAGGAATGTTCTTGCTGCAGTGCATCCTATTCACTGTTTTTCTCAGAAATATAAAGAATGAAAACTTTAAAAGGCTATATTTTTCTTAAGCACTTCATGTCTAAAATATTTATGAAGTTGTCATTTGATTCCAACAATGTCCAATATTTTGTACAGACTGTAGGACTTGGTGGAAACTGAAGACAAGCTGTGTGGTAATCCACTGCACTACTACATTTCTTTTCTCGGATCTGAAGAAGAGAATATGAACATCCCCTTCCTCAGTCATCAAAGCTCAGTCCATCTACATTGTGGGCTCAAAATACTATTTCCCCCTCTCTTTGTTTGGTTTTATTTTTAAGCAAACCTTTCTAGTTTATTACAGAGCAAATGATGAAACCTCTGTCATATGTTTTTTTGGCATTTCAGAAAATCCCACATGTGATCTCTAACTTAGAAGGCTTAAATCTCCATCCAAATATGAGCTCTGTGAAGCTCACATGAGCACTTAGCTTTGTGCTCTGGGGTAAAAATAAATTAAAGAAAGTGAAAAGACCCACAAACCTCCTCTCCACACAGACTTTTTCATGTCTTCTCAAATTCTGGGAGATATTTTGCCTGAGCAAGCAGAGATTTGAATGCTCACAACAGGCTCTTCAAGCACACCAGAGGTTTTGCAGTTAGTAGGTGTGGGCTGAACCCCCCAAACTTCCTGTTTGTGGTGTGGGGACCAAGCTGTACCTGTTTTCTTTTTTATAAAGGCAGATCTTGCCAGTCTTTGATGTTTCTAGAGTGCAAACAATACTGCTCCAGCAGCAGCACTTTTGCCAGTATAACTGTCTCAGCTTTGTTTAGAAACTGCCCAATATGTTAATTATCTTCTTTACCTCTGTGGCATTATACTGTCAAACTGTACAACAGTCTTTAGAAAATAAAAGCTAACACCCTAAGCTGCTGTACCCAGCTCCCATAATATCTATTCACTGACAATGCCTGAGCTGTCAGATCAGAAGAAGCTTCATTCGAATAAAGGTGGGCAGATGTGTGATAATGAGACAGAAGCATACAGATGCTAATATAACTGTTCAGCAGAGCAGGCTCGTCTTCGTTAGGCAGACCCAGGTAGCAGCTGCAGACTGTCAGACGCTGGAATGCTGCTTTCTCTTGATTCTCATTTAAGATCAGCTTCGTTCGCTGTCTGTCAGTGAACTTTTCCCTCACAGGAGCCTGGACCCCTAGGTGATCAGTCACATTTCGACATAACTAGATGTCAAAAGAAGTTTAAGTTGTATGACGAACTGTGATGCATTCCCTGTGCTGGCTGGCAGTCTCAGCCCTCCAAGGCGTCTTGCTAATGATCCACCTGGAAACTCTAGAGTATTTCCTGTATTTTGTTTTCTTATTAAAATACTGGCTAAGCCTTTGTCAATATCCATGTCAGCAACTGTAAGCTCAAGACAATATTATCACAAGCATAATTTGATTTAAAAATGGAACGGTGGACCTGCGCTGACCAAGCAGCCAGAGACGTGCATGGAGCGAGCAGGAAGCCAGCTTTGTACTGCTGTAATTTACCCTCCTCAATTAAAACAAAATATTTCTGATCTTCTAGGGGGCAGAGGCAAGGTGCCATGAGGCAGGTGAAATAAAATTTACCAAGTTTTCATGTGAAATATGTCTGCAGCCAGGCAGCTTGCTCAGCTGATGAACACAACCAGGAATAGGATAATGGAGAGCTTCCATAGGTGAGCAAACAATTCAAATACACAGGAGCTTGGAAACACAAATAACCTGAGATTGTCATTTCACATGCTGCTGAAACCTTTGAACTGGGAGTCTGAACTTTGTCAGCCTTTCATCTGTTGCTATGAGCTGTTTACCCACTCACAATCCCCGTTTCAGAGAGGAGACAGACTGAGGCTATTTTACATAAAATACATGTGTGTGCACACAATGCAGCAAGCCTTCTCCCACAATATCTGTGCGACAAGACTTAACATTATTTGGTGCTTAATCATGTCAAGCCAGTTTCTACTGTCAGTCTTGACTCCCTTCTTCACTTCTTACCATTTGAATTGCAACATTTCAATTCATCTTAAGATAGCAAACTTAATACAGCCAGGTACAATTAACAGTTTCTTGTGCTCTTAAAATTATGAATGAAAAGATCACCAGGGAAGAGATTCGAAGATTATGGAGTTTTTCCTCTTCTTGTTTGGGGTGGGAGAATTTTAAAACGTGTATCAGCCTGGCATTTGCATCGTAGTTTTCATCCAACAACTATCACTAAATTACTAGAATTGAACGAAAGTCTAAGGCAACTTGCTACCTGGTGGGTGTTAAAAGGAAATCTCAGTAGGAAGCACCATCCATATTCAGTCTAAGTTATCCAGCAACTCCCTCAAGGCTATGGATAGGGCTGCTGGGAGGGTCAGGGTACCATACTATGTCTCCCTTGGTTTGATACAGGGATGATTTCATTTGTTTCTTTTCCTCCACAGACAAATCCAGCTTTTAACAGTGACAAACAGTAGATTTGGTAAACCATTTCTCTCTCTGCTTTCCCTGTATCAATATAATTCCTAATTAAATACTTCTTATGGCCAGTTTATACTCACTAATACTTTCTAATATAAAACAAGATGTCTCCCCCTAGAATGTGGTATTTAGTAGCCTGAAGCTCATTAGTGCATGTGTTCTCACCCAGGAGTTTTAAATATTTAACTAGCTAGGATTCTTTCAGGAGGTCTTAACCTTATAATTTGTAATAACTTGGGGATCTCATATCTGGAGTGTAAGTTATTAAAAATGTTTCTTCCTTTCACCCTGCATTGATTTCCTACTTCTAGCAATCAAACTAAGAGCTATTAGGCCAAACAACTGCAGCTGCCTATTTATTTCATTGTAGTAAAACATAAGTGATGATAATAGATTTCCTAATAGAGATTGATCTTCCACAAAAGCCAAAGCCAAAGCATGAACAGTGTATTATGCATTATGCACCACCTGGTTAAAATTGTTCAGCTACAGAATAATATAGGAAGGTCCACAAAAAATGAGTGCACTGACTGATTTCTCTTTGCACAAAAGTGTTTTACTTCTGTTGCTTGTAATGGCCTGAGCATGTGATACAAGTAAATTTTGTCTAAAAATTATCTAAGGACCACCTAATGTGCTCTGATGCTACTGAATGTCAGAAATGTCAGCAGCTTCCAGTAATGACTCTCTGACATAAACAGTAAGGGAGAAATATTACAGTTACTGAAGGAGTTGTGAGGACAAGCATGCATTTTCATGAGAAGTCTCTTTGAATGGCAGCAAGTACTCAAGCAGGCAGCTTTCCCTGCCAGTTAAGCTGGCCAAAGAAAGCGCTCTTCCCCTGAAAGACAATTAAAATGAGTTAAATGAATTAAAACGGCCCTGCACAGTTAAAACATGGTCAGAGGTTAGAAACAGTAGTACCTGGATTTATGAAAATCATGTGGCTGCCAAGCCTCAGAAATTGTGTGTAACAAGGGAGCCATTCAAGTAGTAACACAAACAGCTTTCTAAAATTGAAGGCAATATACATAATTCTTAATTTCTAGGAGATGGCTTTGTCAGCAGTTTTGCCATCTTAGGACTTGAGTAATATACTGATTCTTAAAATTTTATTTTTATAAGGTGGCTTTCCTAGGGAGAAAGAGTGCTTAGAAATGTATTATTAAATTAGGAAAAGCAGATAAACAAGATGCCCTTCAGTTTGTTATATTTTTATGGTAGAAGAGATGTCATTAGCTGGTTACACATGCCCACCATTCCTACTTTTTTCAGAAG
>CM076273.1:7992500-8012500 GCA_038380795.1 Pyrocephalus nanus | reverse complement strand
AAGGCCCTACCTGCACGTGAGGAGACAACACCAGCTCATTTCTCTGCAGATGCTGTTCTCAGAGTTGCCATGGAGTCATTGGCTCACCCGGAATCAACTATCTGCACAAATGACTCATCCTGCTACCAAAAATCTATATGTAGAGATTGTTATTAAGAATCCAATATTAATCAAGCCATGGTATTGGAGTTGTCATAGTTATTTCCTACTCTAAGCACAGCAAGTAACGATGTTCTATTATTTCAAATATCATGATAAAAGAAGTGTGGGTAAATACTAATTTTTTCCACAATAAAAATTATGTTGCACCTCAATAAATACTGAGATGTGAAAAGCAATCTGGGAGTATAAGGGAACTGAGAAAACCCACATTTTTTCAGGGTTCACTTGTTTGCTTGTTGGCGTGGCTGTCAAACATCTGTACTGCTTTCACTGTATAAATCCTTCATTTAACAATGGTACTGGAGTACCCAAACATCTGGCATACTGAGTATCAGCCACAGATCCCTTTTTAGCTTCAAAGATTTATTACATTTTTAAAACGAAAAATGCATAAGCAAAACGCTTACATTACTTTCAATGCATATTTTTCAAATCTTGTTTTATATGGGAATTAGTTTAAAGCCACTTTGACTGTTTATGTTTATTTAATCTAAGACTCTCTAGGCTAAATATATCAAAGGAAATTAAAGTAAGTCCCAGTTGCCAGTGCATGAAGAGATGATGCTATCAGTATGCACAAATAAATGACAGTCACTTTTTGTAGTGAAACTTGTAGGCCATAGGTGGATAATTCTAAGCCTGCAACTTTAAGAGATTCAGAAAACCACAAACTTAATTTTGGCAGCATTTCTGTGCTGCTTCCCCTGTCATGGAATTTTTTTGCTTTTAAAAAATTGCTTACTAAGACTGCTCAATTTTTACATTTTTTTTCTATAAACCAGGATTTCTTAAAAAACAAGAAAGCCCACCACAAAATATCCCCAGCCACCTCAGTTACATTTTCAGACTGGCGTTCATACTTTACTGTAAGTGAAAATAAATGTATTGCATTCTCCCTTCATTCACATGACAAAACAACCCCACAGATCAGATTGCCATGAGAAACAGTTCCCATCTTACAAGATACCCCAGACTGAAAAAATCAGGATAGGTGCTGATCAAACTTTAACACCGGTGTGTGGGAAATCTTAGAGAAAAGCTGCCCTTAGCACACTTGATTCAAGGTAGTGCTGTTTGCCCCTCGCTTTCCTGAGCTCTATGTTTACAGGCTAACAAAAGCTGAGGTAAGAAAAAAATATGTTATATACTTCAATTGGCTAATTGTGTATTAATTAAAAATTAAAAATTTGGCTTCATAAAATGGGGACGCATGATAGCTACTACAGAAATTGCTATAATAATGACATAAAATTATGACTAATTACTAGTATATACAGGGTGTTTCACCTTATCAGATGGTATATTCACATACCCAGGAACAGATAAAACATGAAGTAAATACAGGAATCAAGATTCCAAGCCAGCATTCCTTTTCTTATTGCCTCTTATGGACCTGAGGAACAGATCTAAAGGGGCCCTTTAATTAATACTAATAACTGATTAGCAGATCAGAAACAATAGCAATTGCTTAACTGCATTTTGTAAAACCTTTGGAGAAGTTTTGCTGTTTGTTTTTGTTTCACACTGGAATGATAACAAAGCCTGTTAAGTGGTCTTGCAAAAATAACTACCTTCAAATGGTTGGGCTGGGATGGAGAGTGCCAGGTTTCGAGCTATTTGCTATTCCAGGACAGCAATGTCTTTCTAGAGAGGCAGCGTCCAACACACACATCAAAACTTCGCTGCTCAGAACTTCACCAACCCCAATTCTTTCCAAAAATGAAAGTAAGGGTAAAAAAAAAAAAAAAAAAAAAAAAAAAAAAGAAAAAATAAATCTCTATATGTATCTGCTTCCCCCTTCAAAATATTCTAATTGTCTCACTAGCAAAGTTATTTACTGAGCTGGAAAAGGAGGAGTGAAACAAAACTTTTTAATCAACTTTGTTGCTATAAATAGAAGCAAAGGATTACTGAAAATTTTCATGCTTTCACACTGTACCCTAAGTCCTCTAGAGAGCATTCAGAATCATAACATCACATGGGGAGGTGCAAGCAATCAGAGGACTTTTCTTGTGTTCTTTGCCTCGTGATGTTATTTCCATAAGAAAAAGCTGGAAGTTGAAACTGTGACAACTTGCACTGACCCATGGGAATGCAAACATCTATCTCCTGATAACATGTCGAGATAATGCACGTCACCACTGCGGCCAGCATGAGGACACTTGTCTTCACTCATTTTATATCCACTCTATCACATTCCTGGCCACACTTCCCTATCTGTCCTTTCAACACACTCCATACATTCCTCCAGTGAAGTGCACAACTCACTTGTTCAAACAGAACCGGGCAGCACAATTACACTTTCCTTACAGCAGCTGAACAAAACCCAAAAGCTACTTTAAAGGGCTGTTCTAGAAGGTCAGTATTTCACACCCTATTGTGGGAGCAGCCTTCCTTTTTCTTTTCATAAGGAGTTTGGCTGTGGCCTCGAGCTAGTCTTTCCTCCCACAAGACAGAAATGCAGCGTTACACTCAGTCTGTGAAATCTGGAAACTACCCAGAGAAAAGCACATATGCAAGATTTCTTGTTTGCCATCCATTATTCTATTGATAAGTTCTCCATTGTGCTGAAACCATAAGCTTACACTGCATCCTATTTGCCAAATTAGCCCAGTTTCTAACATCAGAAATAGTAACTGCACTCTTATTTTTAGAATTCCTTGACTTTTTTTCTGACTAGAGCTCCACTGCAAAAATATTCCATTAATGTTTTGAGTGGTATTGTAGGGGAGATGGAAAAAAATGTTTGTTCTTGCTGAATAAAAGCGGGAAATCCTAACAAGAAAAATTGTGTTTTGTCTTCTGCCTGTTCCAAAGGTGGAGAATGGGAACGGGGGAGAGAGGAGGGGGGAAAATCAAATTGAAAATATTTCACTTTGCAGAAATATATATTTGAGCATTTCTGCAACTGGCAAATAAAAACATTATTGACAATAGTGAAAAAGAAAACACTTTACTCATGCAATTTTCTTTTTCAGAAAACATCTAGTAGATTCTAATTGCACTTAATTCTTTAAAAGCAGGTGTTTACTAGTGAGGCCAAGGCAACTTGTATTACCTGTTGGACTCCAGTGCAGTACAGGGGGAGCTTCTCCTCTATTTGGCATTACCTTAAAAGAAGAGAGAGTCATTTGTCTCAGTTTTTATCTCAGATGTTCTTTTCCCCTTCCCTTGAGATGACAGATCGAATTAAACTATTTTTCTGGTGATTAAGAATCCAATCTCATGTCTACTCCATTTCAATGGGTGTCAGATGTGACCCGGATTTCTCAGCTGGGGCCACAGACTCCTTGCTTTTGGCTGCTGATTTTGTCTTCTCCTCAGGATCTGCTTACCAATGAATTTCCAGTAGGGATAGGTGGTTCACATTCTTGATCATAATGTCACTAATCTTACATCTTTTTAGTATAATTTTTCTTTGAAGAATCTCCCTCTGCCGACAACCTACTACTGCTTCTCTCTGGTGGTTTCTAGGTAGTGTTGTACATAGCACAGTGAATTCATCTGACATTCCTCTCGAGAGGTAAGCAGTGTGATTTGTTGCCTACCTGATGCTAGAATGGATGAAGACCATGAGGCATAGGATATACAATCTAAATGGGGAAAAAAAAAAAAGATTTTAATTTAGAAATAAGTAACTTTTCAGCCAAACCTTTTCCAGATGTGGTGTTCTGGCACATACCAAAATCCTGGAAAATCAAGGTAAAAAACCCTGAAGTTTAATACTAGTCACAGGAAGGAGCATCTTCAAAGATTTGAATGTTTGGAATTTTTAAAAAAGGAAAAACTTTATTTTTTAGGGCACAACTTGTGCTGTTCAAAAAGACTCTGTTTTTTATATAAAATTGAATACAATGGCCAATTTTCACAGCACAAATTACGCTATCAATTTACTGCTGCTATTCTAAATAAAAGGTATTTTCCTCACACACCAACTATAAAAGTTCAGTCACTTAAATTACAGAGATTGATCTGTCTGTAGTGGAAATTACAATTTAAGCTTTATTTATCTGTGAGTGTGCTATGCACCTGTTCTAACCTCTCGACAAATTACCACATAATCCAGCATCTGCTAATAAGGTATTCACAGGCTCTAAAACTGAAAATAAAAAACTTTTTGCCTAAAATCCTTCATTGCTGTCAACTCTTAGTCCTGGAAAACAGCTCTGGTACATAACTCAAAGGTTGGCAAAGCTGGAGGAAGAACATACAGAGTTTTGAGGGCAGTAAAAGAAGAGAGACCTTTAACTAATAACAAACAATAACAAATGAAGAATACTAGCTGATTCAATCTGCAGAGGTGTGATGAAGAATGAATGAGGAAGGCTGTAGTGTTGGGGCTCATGGCTGAAAACTTCATTTTTATTAGTACGTGGAAATACACAGGCAGCTGTTGCAAAGTTTGAGAACTTTGAGAGCAGCCTGCAAGCAAGGCATACCCTGAAGAGACCAAATGAGAAATAAACTGCTTTGTGATTCAAGTTTCCAGATATTCTTCATCCATTGCCTCAGGTACACTGCATTTCAGCGATTCAACTCAGAAGTTAACAAAACTATGTATAATTTTAAAAGTACTCATATATATATGAGTTCAAAACGTTGTAAAACCCAAGGGTTTATTTGACTGAGATGGTTTTTGGTAAGATACCTCAGTGTAGAGGGGATAGGAATTTCTTTTCTCTGTCTCCCATCATTTGCTTCTATCAAGTCAGCTTGCTGGAGACCTCTTATTTAAGTCTCAAGTTGAAGCACAGCAAGGGGAAGCTCACCATCTGCGCTCAGCTGTGATACCCCTCCTCCCAAAAGACAAGCTGGACACATACAGTAAGTACACAAGTTTTCAGAATATGAGACCTCTTGGCCTCGAGGCCATGGTCAGCAGGAGGGGTGACAAAGCAGAAGCCTGTGGTGCATGACAGCAGTCAGGGCAAATTAACCATTGCCTGCTCTATTCACAAAGAGAAAAGAATGGAGCCATTCAAGAGCAAATCCATCTGTCCCTGTGAGGGTTCACAAGAGTGTCAGAGAAACCTCACGGTCAACAGTCTCTAAGTGCTGGCACACAGGAATCCAGCAGAATCAGCACGGAAACTTGCTGCTTTATCCACCATCAGAAGCTCCACTGTCAGGGTGTCATTTTTACACGCTTTCAGGCTGAGCAGGACTTGAGTCTACCTGAAGGCCAAAGGTCTGCATAGTGCTACCTCTGCCAAAGACCAACAAGGGAAAACAGAGGCAAGGCAAGACTCTTGCCATTTTCATCACAAAGTGAGGGTTTCTTGGACATTTAACAGTCAGCCAGCTACCATATTTCCACAGAAAAGGTGCTGAGAATGTCATTATAAGGGATGTAACCAATGCCTTAGCAGCAGTAGCTGACCCATTCGGCCAAAATGCCTCTCCAAATCTGAGGAGGACCAAGTCCAGCCACTTCTCATCAAGCAGTCCTACTATGTGGGATCAAAACTCCATTATTAAAGAGTAACTTTGCATGTGTGTTCCTGTCGTTGGTTTCAGAGCTTTTGAGAAGGGTTGTGCTGCAAGAGCTTCTTGTGCAGCAAAGTAAGAGAGTCCCAAAGATACACAAAGTACATGACACAGTCAAGGACAGTGTTACAGTCAAAACATCTTTTTTCAACCGTTATGGCTCTCCCTCCATTCAAAAAAAGGAAAGGCAATCTCACTGTGAGCACAAGGCTGATGCAAGAGTAACCCGTCATCTAGGACAAAAACCTAAAACTCCCTAACTTCCACAAAGGATGAGGTTTCAGATCAGACAGAATAAAGATTGCCAAGAAAACTAAATGTCAGCTGCTTACCCCAAACTGGCTGCTTTATACCAGCTCTTGAGTATGCCTCACATTTTTCACCATTAAATGGAAAGAGCTAATAAAAAAAATACCAAATAATCAGAACATAAAGGTATATAACGATCATAAAATAATACATTTTTCTTTCCTAATGTTTCAGCTGTCTGAAGAATAGTTTTCTGGTGTAAAAGAGATAACTATATATCTTCTGATTTTATTGGCTGCAGATTACACTAATTATCATAAAAAATTACTACCACTAATAAAAATTCTATTATAAGTTACTTATAGTAATCTCTAGGGTACTATAGTTAGCTTAGAAAAGATCGTAATTACACTGCATTACAGGGAGAATTTGTTTCCTGAAGCAGCTTTAACACTATCTGTTTCTTTTAACACTTTAAAGTTGTTGTGGTTTTTTTTTTTTTTCTCTTTCCCTTTTCAGGTCAAATGTTGCCTGTTATTTTCACTGTGCAGGATGTGATTTTATCCCAGAATAATGATCCATCTCTGTTGCAAGTGACGCAAATGAAGTTTTAAAATCACAAATATCTGGGTGGGTTTCACCTCCCGAGGGGCTTAGCATGTCTCAATGGAAGGATACATAAAAGGGAAGACCTAACACTCTCCGCCCAAAGGGAAACACATTCTGTATAAAATTGCTGGAAGCTAGTGGGTGTTCACAAAAAAATACAATGTTCGGATTTTATTTGACAAGACAACAATTGTTATTTTCCCTTTTAGATACTTTGCATTTTACCATCTGTGAGGTTGATGACTCTTAAATGACCTTAAATCATACTGCTGTTAATGGCAGTGGTTATAGGCAAATGTGGAATTCTGTGCACTACCTGCCGTGGACTGAACATCAAATTAAATAGCTTTACTTTGATAGCTGACACTGTAGTAAATAACCTCAAAGTCCAACTAATTAAAATAAAATTGAAACAGTGGCCATTTCTTTTAGAAAGGGTTTCAATGCTTCAATAGCAGGGCTAATCAACATCTTAATTAACAGTCATATAAAATGAAATAGCCCATTTGAGTTGCTTTAAAATAGACAACTTATTTATGCAAAGACTAGTGGCATATTAATTGCTAACACTAAGAAAAAAATACGCCTTTGAGCTTTACAGCTTCCTTTGCAGAAAAGTATTTGAGAACTAAATTGTGGAAAAAGCGTATTACAGTAGTTAATTTTATGACAGACATGAACCAGAGGCACAAGCAAATGTGGGGAAGTTTGGTGGTGTGTTTCGGTTTTCTAGTTGTTTCTTTTTTTTTCCAAATAAGATTAATTAATCAAAGTAGCCTCATAATATTCCTATTCTATTTAAAGCTAAGCACTCAGGGTTTAGTCCTGGGAGACAGTGACCAAACTGGCTGTGATCCAATAAAACAGTTAACTCTAAGCACAGGCATCTTCCCCCTGGGGCCAGCTGGCTGGTTCAGGAGTCTTTCAGTTCTGGAGAGGTCTGCTCAGGACCCTGCAGGACTGACCCTTCTCCTCCCTGATCCTGAGGCAGGCACATGCACTCAGCACTGACCCAGGCGAACAATCAAAGGGCTACTCGTTTGAGTAAGCATTTCCAGGATCAGGTCCCAAGTGACTCATCTCCAATTAGTCCACGCCAGGTTGTATCTTTAAATAGCTTTTACTAATGTGTTCGAGGGAGGAGCAGCAGGGAGGAATTACATTTCCTTTCCTAATTACTTTACTTTTGTTGACATCTTGGAATAAGTTTTTACTTTCAGAGGAGAAGAGTTGATTTACACTACAGAAAGAGCACAGCAAGCATGAGAAAATTATTTGCCCTTCCTCCTGCCAGGCATCCATTTCCTTTTCACCGTTGCTAACAATGCGCTAACTATTTATGCATTTGTCAAAGGATCCCAACATAAGAAAACTATATTTAAATCACTTCACTACAAAGTGAAAACACAAGGTAATGATTCAGACTCTATTTAAGTAATAATAATATTTGTACAGACTGCCTGGCGAGCATGCTGGTAGGTGGCAGAAGCTCAGTACAGTCATAAAGGGTCAGCAGGAACAAGAAAACTGGAATAGCATTTAATTTTCTTCTTTAAAAAAATAGATTTTAATATAAGACCCTGAAATGTGCACCATAATGTGTCATTCCTCCCATTAAATCCTGATTTCACTGCATTTTTCAAGGAAGCTGAAAATGAGGGAGGTTTATTTGCAAGTTCCCAAGACAAAATTGTATTTGTCTACATGAATAAGTTACATTGTTTATTTTGCAGGTTGCCCCCCTCAATCATCAGCTAGAACTCACTGGAACCCACACTGCCTTACCCTGCCCAGACTCTAAGGAGAGGAGGATGTTGGAAACAAACTGGAACTCTCAATGTTGAGAGCGTGTTGAGACTGAAGCACCTTGACAAGGTAACAAGGCAACACGCTGTATGTGCTCCACAAAGGAGATCAATCCCTCTGCTGTCAGCCTGGCTCTTCTCATAAGCTATACATGTGCATAACCTCATATTTGAAATTTAGAAATCAAATAGAGAGCTCAAGCATTATCAGAATGTATCTAAAGCCTAGTCATATAATAAACATGAACACTGCAAAAATTGTACCTTTCACTGAGTTCTTCAACACAACAAAACAAACAGGAAAAATGCTTATGTGCCCCTCATTTGGCCACCAAAAAAAACATTTTAAGGACAGATTTGAAAACTGTTTAGGAAGGCTGATACACATAGAACAAATTTATTTATGCATGCTATACTCACCTTTTTTTTTTTTTCAACTTGGGTAACTGCAGAGTCCATAGTATCTGTTGTATATCCAGTCTGACCTTCTAAAATCCAGATTTTTTTTTTTGCAGCAGATGACAACTGCAGATAAAAATACAAACTTGATAGTGTCCTAAGATTCACAGAATTAAAGGTGCAAGCAATCTTCAATTTATTTACCTATACTACACATCCATATTTGACCACATTACAAATTACAAGTGACACACATAATTTTATCACAAAATTCACATCAATTGCCAATTCAGTCAGGGAAGAGGCAGAAGCTGCTAAAATGGCAGCATACTTTCCTCCCTTCTGCCCAGCTTGGCGTGTGCTTGCACATTGCATGACATAGTGAAATAATCCTGACAGACTGGGATTCCACTAAGGCCCTGGGATATGGCAATTTATATGTACTGGGCAGTGTAGAACTGAAAATTCAGCTGCTGAAGATCCCACTTTGCAATACAATGCCTGGCTGCCATGAGAGAGGGGAAATGAGATTTAATTCCAAGTACGTATACTATCGTGTGAGAAGTTGGCTGGCTCACTGAGAAAACACAGAAGTCCTTGGATCACTGGCGATGGATAATGGCAACATGATAAATTGTGTGCATCTTAGAGGGAACAGGGAGAATCAGAGAGAAATTCAGAAATCATCTCACCAAAAACAGTAAAATCAACAAAACAAGCAGATTACTGAGGAAAATCATTCAGCCACATAGACACACCTAAATGACAGTACTAAAAATATTGGTAGAGCACTACTTTGTTAGCTTCTGTTCATATCCCCTGTTACATATCTTTCCTTCTGTTTTCTTTGTTGCAATTATTTAATGACCTTTTTCCATGTTCCTTGCAACCTTCAATTTTCCTTCTCAACTTCCATAAAGTAGAAGGGGCTCAAGCCACTAAAACTATTCAGCTGAATAATAGCAATATGGTAATGCTGGTGGGCAAGAAATGTAATAGAAGTCAGAATAACTTTATTAGCTTCCAAATCTGAGCTTGAGAATGAATTCATATTTTTCTTTTCTTGGTACAAACACTCAAAGCCTTAAGTATCTTATGGGGTTTAAACAATAACTGGAAGACTAGGAACTAGCAGCTATTCTATTAAAGCTTTGCCCCAAAGGAAAATTAAGACTTATTCTCTTCTTTTTCTAGGGGAACTGAGCACTTCAATACTATGTGTGTTTTTCATTTAATGCATATGTCAATATGCTTTAAAAAGCACTATTTCTAGCATCAAAAGCTGTGCCCAGGCAAGAGCATTCTGATTAGGTACATACCTGGCTTATCTGAAAGCTTTTAACCCTGCTATATACCTGGGTACTGGTAAGAAAGTTACATTCATCTGATTAAAGAGAGGCAGCAAATGAAATATATAGATGATTCAAAACACTGTTCATTTTCCAGTGGATCAAATGCAACATGATCTAATGCAATGTTCTGCAATAAACAACCTAATATGAAAGAATTGGTGAGAAGAGAAGTAGCTTTCCTGTTCTCTTGGGAAAAAAAAGACACATATATCAAAATCCAAAAATGCTAAAAATATCTTATTGAGGGAAGTACCGACTCTTTGATGGAATATTCCTTCAACTTAGGTTAGTTTCCTCCAAGCATTTTGCAGTTAGCAGTACAATGCTACTCACATGATGTGAAAACCCATCCTGTTTCAGAAAAATTACTTAAGGATTTTACATCACCATTTTTTTTTACCTGCAGTAAATCAACAGAGTGATATAAACACAAAAGACAAAAAGAAATTCCTGCCCTCCAACACAATGCTTTTTCTTACTTCAATCCAGCCGTGACATGAAACCATTGTGCACCATATTTCTAAATTTTCAAATGTGAATTTCCTCAAGTCGTAGCCTTATGAGTCAGGGGAAGAGAGCTGCAGGAGAGGTTTTCCCTCAAGAGCAGCCCCTGGTTCCCAGGTAAGTGCTCACAGGGCTTGTACGGGCTGCTGGGGAGCAAAGGTGCAGTCGCAGGCTCTGAACTCCTGCAGAACAGTTCCTATTGCTCATGTCTCATTAGGATGCAATTTCGTTTACTTCAGAGCAAATCTGTAGAAATCTAGCTAATCTTGCAATACTAACAGGGCCTTTGTTTTGATTGGTGATTAAAAGACATTATATCTGACTCCAGTGTGAATGAGGAAATCTTTTTTAAGCGATTCTCTGCTGTGAGTGGTAATGCGAGGCAAGGTGGGACCCTTCCCAGCTTCGATGGGGCCGAGATCCTCCCAGCTGTTTTCTACATAATGCAAAACAAATAAATTAGCTTCTAAGAAGTGGAATGTTTCCCAAGGCCTCTTTTCCATAGTGCTGATTAACTGAAACCTCATTAGTTTCAAGGGGCTTCCTCTGTAAGTTGGGGGTAGCATCTCCCATCTGTCACACCCTACTGAACTCCCAGTGTTACTGTGTCCATGTGCCACTTGCCTTCCAACAACCGTCTTAATGTGGAACTTGGGTTTAGTTCAAGTTTTGTACCCTTCAGCTTTGTTCACTTCTAACCAATTCTTGTATTAAATGGCCAAAGCAAAGATCTCAAACTTTATTTACAATGTAACCTGTCACTGTGATAAAAAAACTAAAGCCTTTTTCAACTTCCAAGGAAGAGACAAGACTTGTTTAGTTTTCCCTGGCAGTTACTTCTGCTTTGCAAACCCTATTCAAATGCAGACAGTTACTTTTGAACAGTGAGAGAAGGTGTTAAATTGAGATTATGGTAAACAGCAGATTTCTTTAGTTGGTGAAGAAATTATTTCATGAAGACACAAGAGAATTAAGCAGAGTTTCATGTCACTTACTGTATGTGCTGATCAGAGAGTGAATGATGAGTTTCTTGCTGTGGACAGCTGCTCTGTGGAATACTGTGAAGACTTCAGGTGGAAGAAAAAGAAATTCATGCTTTAAAATGAAAAAAAAAAACCCACACAAAACACAAAACCACAAACCAAACAACTTCTTAGCCCTTTTGTGCAAAAAATAAACAGATCTTTCTTGCCAGATTTATTATTCTATTTACATGTTGTCTGAATGTGTCTAAGAGTATTTTGAATTTTTTTTTTCTTCTGTATCTCATTTCACTGTTACTGTGACAGCTTGCTTCTGTCAAAGAGAAAAGACTGTCTTTCCCTTTATTATATTCACCAGTGCTGAGATCTGGGACTTTCTTAGTCTGAAGGGAATGCCACTTTGGTTGATGAGGTCTGTATCATTTTAACTATGTGGGGTACTAAGTTATGAGTAGGCACAAGAGATTTTAAACATTACTACTATACTGTAAAAGATGGAGCAAGCAGGTGTTCTCCACAAAGCAGGTTTTATTTCATAATTCTGACTAGATAGAGATTATAGCTTCTGTATGCTACTTGATAGTTTGACAAAAAGGCAAATGTTACAGATCAGATCTTCCCTGTACATACAGAAAATGTTAAAAGGGCCAAACTTTCCTCAAAACAGCTGGCATTCTGGTAGGACACCACCTCCTCCTGCCTAGCTGGAACCAAACATCTATCAGGTAGGCAACCTCCAGCTTGAAAGAAGAGGAGCACATGGACTTCAAGCAATGCCTAGGGACTAACAAGAAAAAGGCTGAAATCTTTAACCATAAATGCAAAACTGGCCATTTTCCCCTTCTCCATAGCATGGGTTGAACGGCCAATGCTTTGCTGCCATTGACTCCCTCTGTTTGCTATTTCCACGTCCTCCGGCTCCTGGCTTTCAGATGGCATGCACATATGCTATTCAGAGCAGCACAGACTGTCATCTCCTTATCTAGTGTATTATGTGACTAGTGAAGTGCCACATGGTTGAACACCAGGAAACATATTGCTCGCTTTCACTATCAATGACCTAGAGGGAAGAATATGCGAGAGAGGAAATTTGCGGTGTGATAAACTGGGGCTGGGACTGGGAAGCAGGTCTAAACAATGGAAGAGCTTGATGAAAAAAGTGACTGCTAACTTCAAAGATGAAATGCTTGGCCTATACAAAGTGGGGTGCTGCCTATTTAAGAGGAACAATATATAAATAGACAGGGCTAGTGCAGCCAGACAATCAGAAAGCAGAATATGAGGTTTTAACTGGAAGCGAAGAGCTTTCTCATTGTCAAAAACTCTTTGCAAATCCTGTGCTTTCTCCTATACTTTCTGCATCATTATGCAGATGATCAAAATTCTAATAATGAAGTTCAAGCCAGTTTCCATTCCTAGGTATGCAGAACACGTGTAGAGAGCTAAATTCTGCAGGACTATACATCATCATTGCAAGTGGGTCACTTAAGAAAGTAAATCCAGCATGCAACTTCAGCCTCATGAGATCGGAAACAGCTTTGGGCACACATCACCCACCCACCATAGGTATAAGGCAAAATCACAAAGGAAAGAACCACTCCCGTGCCCTAAATTAATAATTTAAATGCACCCATTGCATCAGGGCTGTCTAAGACCTCCCACCACAGTGACACTGCTAAACATAACAAGTTAATGCGATCATATAAAATTAATATTGGGGCCTAAATCTATGTTATTTTAGAACACTTGTATTTCTGTTTTGCATATAGCCACTTACCTTAAGGAGCAACTTACACTGAAAAACACACAGGCGTTCAGAGAGAGGATATTCCAATTCCATATTATCCAATCTAAGCTCACCATTTTTACTGGGGAAAATAGAATAAGTTAGGGACTTCAGAAGAAATTGAGCCTTCCTGTGTATAAAAGCTTTTTTACCTACATAATAAAAAGCACTAGCAGAACATCATATTCAAATGAAGAAGCTACTTCAACTATTATCCTCTGGTAAGTAGTTATTGAGTAGACACATTATTATATAGCTATCACCTCTAAAAACATTTAAGGAGCTTCATCTAAAATTTGGATCCCAGCAGAAGATAAGATTAGGTCATCTGAGCCTATATCATGTATTCAATTTATTCTCTGTAGTCAGGGTTCAGAACAGAGTCTTAATTTGTAGTGGAATCAAATTAGCCCCTATTCAAAACCAAATGCTGATACTGAACTGCATTTAAACCATGTTTCAGTGCTGTTCTGAATTGTGGCCATTGCTTTAAGAAGTCAAGTTTAGGATAATTCAGATTTAGGAGAAACAAGTCCATTTTCAAGAATTTTCCTACTACTGAAATTTCTTAAGTTATATATAAAAATATTATTGTTCCGGTTACTTTCTTATCCTGAAAAAAATAAGTAAAAGTGATTTAAAATGAAGGAAGATAAGCATCTTCCTTTGCCAGTGATGTGGTTTCATTTGTCCCAAAGTACCTCTCTTCTTCTATGTTAAAGTATCTTCTATGCATGCATTGGGGCATATTAATAAAAAATAAATTTGAGGTTGAGGCTGATTAAAACTGAAAGTAAGCCTTGATCTGACATGTTATTTTGATTGGGTTTTCAAAGTTCACATAGTTCTAGTTCTAATTTATGTTACGCATGCTGTATATCTTCTTGGTTGAACAATTACATTATTCTAAACAATTATATTGCTATGATACACATAATGCGTGGCTCCTGAGCATAAAGTTCTTTAATGATGGCAGACTGTAAAGTGGGACAGTTCACTTTTAAAAGGTCATGCATCTTTTTTCAGTAGATTAACATTTTATCTTTTAATGGTGTTACGAAAAGGTCAAAGATTCTAACAGATGGAATATGGAAAGCTTCTATTGAAGAAGATCAATGTGTTAAGCATCAATCTAAGTCCAGAAACACAGCCATTTAATGACTGTTGTTTCTGTTTAATTTTAAATTACCACTGTCTTGACTGCTTGAATGTTAAAATTACATTTTCATATTTAAAAGAAATGGACCGTCACCATCTGACACAGATATCTATGTTTGTGTTGTATTTTCAAGAGTACTTCTTCATTGTACAAAATAAGAAAAGTTCCTTAAATAATTAGCTTACCCTTGGGCTAATGGCCTGTCACTTTGACATCCAAATAAATGCAGCAGAATGATCCCCAACAGCAACATGGAAGATAATTTTATATTGCTTTGACTAAGTAAGTTGGCAATAATCTAAGTGGATATATGCTCTCAAGTCAAGTCTCTTCTGTGTAATACGATGTTGAACTTTTAATATAGGTGATATTAGAAACTTATGATGACATTTTTCAAGGTCATATTTAGGTACTAGATATTTTAAAGAATATTCTACTATTGGTTTTAGATCCAGATTCTGTTAAAAGACTAAAGTCTAAGCATTTCAGTTGCCCAAATAACTTCAGACCTCAAGGGAAGAAAGTGCTGGGTGTTTGCAGGAGACTGTAAGCTGTTCTGAGCTGCTACATGCCTCTGTCTACTTTTATAAAATAACTGGTATGACAGAATAACATGATTGGTTTTCTGTGTGATAAAATAAATAAAAATATAAAAAAATAACAGTAGGGGGTCAAGCTGCTTTGTAGAAAGTTATCAGACAGCTTCTATAGATTGTCAAGCTTATGTGTCTGTAGTATACATGTGCATTTTTCAAATTTACTTGTATTTCAAGCTCCTATTATTCCCTTGAGCCAGGTCTGCTCACAACAAAAGGGTTTCAAGAGGGTAAAACTCTAGTGGAATTAGAGATTCTCCTCAGGGTCCTTGGACATAACTGCTATTAACCACTAGCAAGTGAATTTGCGCTCCAGTCTCCATCTTGGCTTATGTGTTTATACATTTTAGGAGTAAACACAGCCTGCAGATATATGATTCTTCAATTGCTGCACATGAGAACAAAATGGTGAGCACTGGGAGTCACCTAGCTCTTTCTGGCAGTATTCTTCCTTCTAATGGAAATGCATAACAGTATTTTGATAAACTACTGATTAAGCTAAACCAGACTCAAGAGTTTAAAAGGTTGGCTACATTTTCAGAAAAATGACTAAGCAATATTAACTGGATATATTTAAGCACAATCTATCCACACACACAAATCAATAAAAATATTTGTTGCTTAGGCTACAATAGCTAAAGAGTTATTTAAAAGACAAGTTCAAAGAATAATCTGATATTTTGGGGTTTGGCCTCATGTTAGAAGGAAGCTTTAAAACTTTCAGTTTCTATTCTAAGAAAAGTCAAGGACCACTTTTTCCCCTCCCCAAGGATTTTTTGTAAATCTCATTCTCTATAGAGAGTTAGTGAGCTCCTAAGTGCTTGGACCTAGGAGGTAAGTTACTCCTTACTCATATATAAGCTTTGTGTAGTTGCCTCTTATGCATCTTTTTCACTCTGTGTAGGTTGGACAGAGAGCTTACCCTTCCAGCATGAGGAAATTACCGCATTGCTAACAACTGACAGGAGAAACTGAAGATTTCTCCTCAGAGGAAACAGCATATTCAAAAGGGACTGTGCAAAGTATAACAACAAGGTTTTCTTTAAATTATAGATATTTTCTTTAGAATTGAATGGCATATATCAAAGGTTCTAAGTGCTATCAGCTGCTTCACCATTAGTTAAGACTCTACTCTCTTAAAGTGAAACCTAGTTCTAGTTCCAAAGTGAAGAATAAGCATGAGTTAAGTTAATATTTTGGACTATTGTGGGCAGAAAATTCCAAAGCTGCCAAGAGAAGCTGCTCCTTCTCTTCCCAATGATAAGGAAGTTTCAGCAGAGGAGCCAGTGTTTATTTCAAATACCACATCATGGTTTGATGATAGCCACTGTCTGTTGGTTAGGACAATCTTTGGGAATTCAGTGACCATAAATTCTATTTAACCTTTTACTGCTTCAAAGACTTTCAAAGACTAATTAAGCAAGCTGCCATATTCCCACTGATTTCAGTTCTACTGGATTTAAAATATAGCCCCACAAACAGCTCTGAAAAGGTGACGATTTCACTGCAAAATACAATAAAAGTAACCAGCAGACACTGCTGGCAATCTGATCATCTAGTAGCGAGTATGAATTTAAGATGATGGCTAAAATTTCTCCTTTAAGTAGCTGAAATATTCAAGCAAATCTTCCTCCTTTTCTTGCTCAACTACTGCCTTTTTTTTTTTGGATGGAACAGAAGTCCAAGTCATTCCCAGGCAAGCTTCATTGTCACTTTGAAACAGAGAGTAAACTTCTCTGCCTGGATTAGACAAGCTAAAGCAATAAAGTCAGACACTATGAACATGCTAAAATCAACACTCAGTTCATAATTCCTTGTGAACTCCCTTCATAGTTTCGCATTCAGACAGTGTAAGACAGCCAAACGAGGAAGCTTTCACCAACTCTCAGAATGTCTCAGTGGGGACAGACCAGAGTCTGTCCCTGTTCTCAGTTCTACGTGCTAACAGACCACGATGTTGAGGCAGAAAATAGCTCCAAAAGTATGACAGCTAGCTGGACAACACAAAGAAACTGGCCCTCTGCTTTATTCTAAAAGAATTGGTAACTAATGACAAAAGCCATACATCATATTTTCCACATAGACAGAGATTATGTTAATCCAATAGAAAAGCTTACAAAGCCAGAATGCCACAAAATAATCTATTGCAGCCACAAACTCTGCAAGTCACTACAGGTAAAATATAATATGGAACAGTATAAGTATTGACCTACTCTGTTTCAAATTACAATTTCATTATGTTTTGGTTTGTTTGGGGGGGGGGGGGGGGTGTTTGTTTGTTTTGGGTTTTGTTTGTTTGTTTGTTTGTTTTTGGTGGTTTTTTTTGTCTGTGGTGTTTCCACATGCACTGTAGAATCTGAGAGACCAAGATGATTTCTTTCCATGGCCACTCAACAGCAGCAGAGGCCAAACTATACTCCTATAAACAGCTCTGGGATGTTATCATTCTCCCTGAATTTGCACAGGGCTAAAACCACAGAAGACTGGAAAGGAGTATTAATGTATACACATTAAATGGACCCTAACCTGCTTTCTCTCCTCTGTCTTTGCTCTGCAGAGCTGGCAAGAGCAGAAGCAGTAAATACTTATGTTTTGTCACTTGAGTCAGCACATATAATTCTTCATACACGTAGGAACCAGCTCTGCTGCAGAAGAAAATACCATTTTCACAATAACTTTTCACAGTGGAACTGTGCCTTAAATCAAACAAGCAAGTACTGAGTCAGCTCAGTGGCAGAGCAACAACAATTTGATCAGCTACGTGGAAAGGTTTAGTTTGGAGATACTAAACAATTCTTCATCCTGGGCCCCAGGCTTGTAAATATGATAGAAGATGATGCAATGCGTTCAGACTCTGGGGAGAAAAGGAAGAGTCATACCACTCTTGAGAAACCCTTTGTGCAGAAAAATTTATTGTGTGCCCCCAGGTGCAAAGGCAATGGATGAAATGCAACTCAATAAAGACAAGTCAAGGTGTTTCAAGAGAGCTAATGAACATTTCAGTATTTGCACGTAGTCAGATAAAGCACTTTTCCAGTTGAGTAAGGAGACAGCAGTCATGTGAGTACGATTTCCATGTGATAACAAATGCTCCCAAAGATTTTTTTTTAAGCCTCATGTTTTGTTTTTGTCTGGTACAAAGATGATGTTGTTAATGAAACCTATTAAGCTCTTCACCTTTATGCTTCCCTTGTCCTTTTCAAGAGGAGCTTTTTTTTGTTTATGAGGGTCACCTGTCTTTTCAGCAGAGTAGTATAGTATTTTCTACATATATAGAGTATAGTCTTAGATATTCTTTACTTCCCATTCCATAAAATGGTAAGAAAGTCCACTGAGAGGTACAATGAATTTATAATGCATGTGTTCCGTTTGATTTCCATGTTCAAGTGCACTTGATGAGACATATAAAAGAAATGCTTAACATCTTATTGCCCACAGACAGAATATCAACATGAGCACTAGGAATTCATAACACCTATGGAAAGAAGTGTTGCTTATATGCCGTAAGATATGAGAGAATATTTTCAAGGAATGCCCATCACAGCATCTAGTCAAGCTTCTGAAAGGATTATTCATAAACCATGCTGGCTTGATAATGAATTCTGATAGAGAACATGATGTTAATTCACCTATTCCTCTCTTACTCTTCAATTTAAAAAAAAAAAGAAAAAAAAAAAAAAGAAAAAAAAAGTATTTTTTTAGCCTCTAAGTACTTCTGTGATCTGATTTCTTACACCCTGCAGGGGACAGCATTGGGTAAAGAAAAGTAGAAATCATATGATAAAGAAGCATTTGCTTTCAATTATCAAATTATATTTTGTTAATTGAGATACAAAAAAGTATTTTTCTTTTCTCTTTTTTTCCTTTTTTTTTTTTTTTTTTTTTGGTAGGTTAGCATAAATCCTCTTTATATCTTCACCCTTAAACTCTTCTGTATTTTTAATCAAAATCATTTTGGTTACACCATAAATTTTGCTAGCACTAGTGCGAAAGATTCCCAACAATTTGTAGTCACACCACCATTGCTAATGAAGAAGAAATGCTGCACAGTATTGTTATAACTTAGGGCTTTCTTCTGACAGGCTGCTTAAAACTGTTTTTCAGCAGCTATGCTGAATCCCCTTTATGGTGTCAACATAGGTATCAGTTTGCTGGGGAAAATAATTGCTTTTACACTATCATCTTTAATTAAAATATACGTGTGTACCAACAGGGATGCACACACACTCAATGTATTTTTGTCTGTAAATGTGCACATAAACGCACAGCAAAGTGTTTGTTTTTATTTCCCTCAGCCATTGTTGAAAAATAAAGGTGTTTTCTCCCCCACAAATTAGCCCATATTTAAAAATGATATTGCGAAAGGTATATGGTAGCCTTGTTTATTTTGGACAGATGCAAAGAAGTATCTCTGAACTTCTGCCAGTGATCAAAGGAACTGATGATGTAGAACAGATTCATGGGCCATGTCCTATCAGCCTGCACTTTACCCGTCATCCATCATCCAAACCCTAAGCCTTTTTCTGAGTGATGATTGCACCCTAAACACATAAAATTAATCACCACTCTAGCCTGGCCAGGTGTCTTGCCTCCAGAAATTATCTCATTGCAGCAAAAGAACTGCTAGAATGTGATATCTGTACTGTAATTTAATTTAAAGAATACTGCACATTAACACTAAGATTGATTTACATATCTGAAAAGTTTCTAGTTTCACAAAGACAATATAAATTCTTGGACAAATATGTAATTGGAAAGAAATTGGATGGTCATAAAATCAAGGCATCTGAGTATTTATTAGCTTCTGGAATTTTCAGTTGATGCTTTCTACTATGATCGTAGCTTAACATAGGTTTTAAAATGCAGTTTGTAAAACTAGAAAGGCTAGATATTTGAATCAGTATAAATC